>JAOTOM010002372.1:0-75000 GCA_034440615.1 Ashinkailepas kermadecensis
ACGTATATAACGATCACTAGCGTGCGCGGTTCTTAATCGAATTGTGACGAAAGATGTTCTTTCCATTTTCGATAGGAACCAATCTGTGATGGCTTTGAAGAGGAAAGTTCTGTCCCTTGCGGACAAGAAGGCTCTCCTGACCTCATTCGATAGCTTGCCCAAGATGAGCCAGAGGGAGAAGGCGACCAAGCTGAACATCCCCAATCGACGCTCAATGAGATTTTGAAAAAAGGGTCGACATTGAAGGCTCAAATGTCAACATCGGAGAGAGAAAGAGAGCCAAAATGGGACATTTTCCTGAGGTCGATTCTGCAGTGATAAAGTGGATTCGTGATTGCCGGGAGAAAAGTGCCATGCTCTCGGGACCTTTGGTGATGGCCAAGGCTGATGAATTCGCTGCGATGCTCAACTGTGCGGACTTCAAAGCCAACGAGGGGTGGTTCAATCGTCTCAAGAAGCGAGAGGGGCTTGTCCACAAGAAGCTGCATGGCGAGGGGAAGTCCGCCGATTTTCCATCTCGTGACCAATGGCTTCAGGAGGTCTGGCCTCAGCTTCGCCAAGGATACGCTGATGAGGATGTGTGGAATGCAGATGAAACCGGTCTTTACTACCGCGCACTGCCGGATGGAACTGTCACGTTCAAGGACGACTTCTCCAAGGGAGGGAAAAAGATCCAAGGACCGAGTCACTGCACTCTGACGTGCAGCATGATGGGAGAGAAGAAGAAGATCCTCATCATCGGAAAGTCCAAGGCTCCACGCTGTTTCAAGGGCTTGGCACTCCCTCGTCGACTACGAGGCCAACAAGTCGGCGTGGATGACCTCCAAGATCTTCTCCGAGTGGGTACACAAGTGGGACAGAGAGCCCGCAGTGCCAAGCGCAAGATTCTCCTCTCCTCGTGGATGATTGTCCGGCGCATCCTGAGGTGGAGGAGTTGACGAACATCAAGTTGGCATTCTTGCCGCCGAACACAACAGCTGTACTCCAGCCCTGCGACCAAGGGATAATAAATGCCGTGAAGGCCCACTACAGGCGACGGATATGTCAAACGACTCTCCACTGTCTCGAGAAGGAGGACAGAGCTTCTGCAATGGACGTCGCAAAGAAAAAATCAGTATCGCGGAAGGAATTTTCATGCTTCATGCTTCCTGGGGCGATCTCACTGCGGCGTCGATTAAGAACTGCTGGGTCAAGTGTGCTCTTGGACCGATTGAGGGGCAACGAAAATCGCGATGGAAGCAGTGACGACAGCATTGACGTTTTCCTTCAGGAGCAATGGCAAGATGTTGATGCAAACCGCCCACTTGTCGCCCGGGTTCTGACGAAGACATTGCCGCCGAAGTTCGAGAGGAAATTGGCCTCGATGGTGTTGGCGATGGCGGAGAGGAAGAAGAGGAAGATCATGAACAAGTGCAAGAAGAAGCCCCTCCGTCGAGCAGTGACATGAGGAAGGCGCTCAACACCCTTAGAAAAGGATTGCTTCACCGTGGCTTCAATCGTTTTGCTACGCTGAATGAGTTTGAGCTGCTGTCCATGACACAATTGTTCAAACGTGTACTCAGTCTCGCATCGATCGTTTCTTCAAGATGACAACCAAGAATGATTAAAGTACCATCCTTCGTTTCAGTATGTTGCACAGTACCTTATGTATCTTCGATAGTTGATTTACTATGTTTCACAACCTTCTATAATTCTGATTGTGTGCCGATGGATGTAACGATCAGACGGATGTAACGATCAAAAGCCATCGCCCCAACGTGATCGTTACATCAGTATTCCACTGTATATATATATATATGTGTGTGTGTGTGTGTACGTGACTATGTGACTATGTGACTACATGTATGTGTAATGGACAAGTTTCATGTCATGTCATGTCAGGTCAGACCGTATTTTTTAAAAGTTTCACTTGTGATTTTTAATTTTGAAGACGATGGTGGCATTTACTTATTTATTTAGTTTTAAATCCCTAAATTTCTTGGATAATTCATAGAAGCACCTCAGATGCCTTGCTTTGTGATTGGTCATAATATCTGTGACGTCACATATGTAGAGTTCTGGGCGCTGTATGACTAACGCAGTCGATGCGCCCCTTAAGCCCAAATAACCAACCAACATATGTAGAGTTCAGCGATGCTTGACTGTCGGTCATTATATCTTCCATTTGGGACGCTGCCAGGTCGTAAAAATCGCGACAGTTTTAGCTTCGATCACATCCGATGGTCAGGGGCAAATTGATCGTAGAAAACGGCGCTATTATTCTTGTTTGTGCCGAGGTATACGAATGCAACTGCAAGTAAGCTAGAAACAATGTTCATCGTCCTCCCGATGGCCGACAAGATGAGGACGCGACGTTTTCGGCGATTCTGCACGCCGAGATATTCCGCTGATCTCTGCCAGTGGCCCCGCTTGCTGCGACGAACATTTCTATGTATGTGTACCACTGGCAGACAGGGGTACGAGTATTTTGATAGGCATGGGCACGCCTGAGGAGCGGGGGAGGCTGGAACCAGAGTACTTTCCTCAGAAGTGTCAACATTGAGGGTTCTTTACATCAAGGTTTAGCTTGAAAACGGTGATTTTATCTTCCATTGTTGTGAAAACTCCCAAAAATAGAAGTATACTTTTTACAAAGATGGGAACTGTGACTTGTTAGTATCCATCTTGTTGGAAACATGGATGTCCACAACTCTTTCATATTAGCATTAAGTGAAGAGAATTGACATTTTCCAGCGGACTGCCGCATGCTGAAGATGGCAACACATTTGGCAAATTTGTGCTTTGGGGCAATTTTGCTTGCTGCAAAGATGGGGAGTGTTAAGAAACAAATATATGAAAATCAAAATTAGAAACCTAACCAAACCTGATATAGTCAAACCTAACCACCTTGCTTTATGCAGGTAAAATGTATGCAAAATGTGTTTCGTGAATACCTTAAAGCACAATGATGCCAGCTGCTATTACATTTTGAAGAAAAAAAAACTGCAGAAGCCCCAGTAGTAGTATACTTGTAATGCATTTATCAAGCTCAGTGAAATTCCGCAATATGCCTGACATTCCATGTGAAAATTAAGCCAACAATCCTTCTCCATCTAAGATTCTGATCAGTTCTAGCTTATGAATCACTTCAGTTTTACATTTGATAGTCATCCCTTTTCGTATTATCTCCATGAATGTCATAAAATATGGCAGCAGTTGCAGAGGGCATCTTACTCACTTCGCATCATCGAAATGCTGCTTCAAGATGTTGGATGACATTGGCCTACACCTGCTGATCACCGATTATGTTGCTCTACACCTACCTACATAGTATTGATCACGTCAGCCTCCACCTGCAAGCAGCTGATCATGTCTGCCTACACCTATTAATAATTGATTGCATGAACTGCTACACATGCACAATGTATATCTTCCTGCAAGTAAGCTATTTAAATTCCACAACATGCGTGGCATTCCATGTTAAAAGCAACCTGAAAACCTGTGTACCTTGTCTACAATCCATAGAGTATAGCCAATTCATCCCTGCAATTTGTCATTTGATAGCAGTCCCTTTTTGCAATATCTCCACGGACATCATCAATATATTGCGGTTGTTGGAGTAGGCATTTTACACACTCTGTTCCATCACAATGCTGCTTGAATGTATGTTATGACATCTGCCAAACAATCACAATACACATGTGCATTTCAACTGCATCTCTTGCCCATATATTTTACCAATCATGTGATGTGAAATGTACAATATTCACTATTTAAAATAAACTTTGCATGCTATTCATTGATTATTTATCAAGTGCTTACATTGGGATGCAGTGTGCAGTTTACCCCACCGGAATGCCAATTGTGGAACTAGGTATAAACAGCGTCTGTTTTGCTGAGGGGAAGCCATAGTGTTTGTTCAGTTAAGCCACACATAATTTGTCATTGTGTATTGCCATTATTTTGCTCATTTTACCATAAACATAGTACAAGCTTTTGCTGTTTGTACGCACCGCATTGCGCCAGATTTGAAACAAAAATGTTAGTTGCTGTATTATCACCATAATAGATTACCTACCCTTCCAGGCTTCATATTTTCGTTAAAATTGGTAACATTTTAGTATCAAAAGCCCTCGCCTTAGTATCCATGACGCGAGTCGGTTGAAAAACCTTGTATCGAGTAATCCAATTTATGGTTCCCTGTACATTTTGGGCCTGGCCGCTTCGAGACCCCACATATGTGACGTCATTGCTACGAGAAGGTTTTTAAATCGATGGGAACCCCTAAGTGAAATTATTCAATTATGCTGTACATGCTTCTCCTGTGAGAAAGAAAAAAATAAGTTTTGTCTACGATATTACGTTTTTTGTTTGCAACCAAAAACCCATTACGTGAAATTTGTCCATTATATGTGAATATGTGTGTGGTTTGACCGTACCATGCCCAAGCCGGCTGTGTGGTGTGACCGTACCCTCCCCAGACAGGCTATGCGGTGTCATTGTATCCTCAGACCGACCATGTGATGTGACTGTACCACCCCCAGAAAGGCTATGTGGTGTCACTGTACCCTCGTCAGACCGGCTGTGTGACCGTACCATGCCCAGACAGGCTATGTGGTGTCACTATACCCTCAGACCGGCTGTGTGACCGTACCATGCCCAGACAGGCTATGTGGTGTCACTATGCCCTCAGACCGGCTGTATGACCGTACCATGCCCAGACAGGTTATGTGGTGTCACTGTACCCTCGTCAGACTGGCTGTGTGACCGTACCATGCCCAGACAGGCTATGTGGTGTCACTGTACCCTCAGATCGGCTGTGTGATGTGAGCACACCATCCCCGGACAGGCTATGTAGTGTCACTATGCCCTCCCCAGACCGGCTATGTGAATATGGGACCGTACCATGCCCAGACCAGCTGTGCGGTGTGACGGCTGCATCGCGACAGGGATCCGCGAGCTGGGCGAGGGGCTGGCGTCGACGCTGGCCGGCTCTCGGTACGCGCCGCCGCCGCCACCGGCCGCCGCAATCAGCGACGGCGCCCCGCAGCCAGGCTTGGTGACCGTGCTGGACGTGCTGGCAGCCGGCCGCAACGGCCACCCGCCCGTCTCCGGCCAAGGCGTGGTGGCGCACTTTCAGGTGAGTGTTCCGACCACGGTTGGTGACCCATATACAGGTGGGTGTTCCAGCCACAGCTGGTGACCCACATACAGGTGGGTGTGTCCGATCACGGCGGTTGGTATGCCGTAATTAGCGCACTATGGTACTGGTGGCTCGCCCCTTGGCAATATATTTATATAAACATACTGTTGATGGGGGGTTAGTACAATGGTTTCAGTAAGCTTGTTGTATGTAGCAGTGGAGCCGGTCGGTCTGTCGACCCAGTGACTGGTGTGGTGTGATGTGGTGTAGTGGTGTACCTGACCGCCGTATGGTGACGCTGTACCGCCGTCGCAGGCCCACATCAGCGCCGTAGTGCAGCTGTGTTTTGACGCGTCCGGCACTCTTCTGCTGACTGCCGACAAGCCCGGAAATAGCTTCCACGTCTTCCG
The DNA here is from genome assembly GCA_034440615.1 of Ashinkailepas kermadecensis. Classification (NCBI taxonomy): domain Eukaryota; kingdom Metazoa; phylum Arthropoda; class Thecostraca; family Neolepadidae; genus Ashinkailepas; species Ashinkailepas kermadecensis. Next base: position 5,533 of record JAOTOM010002372.1, read on the forward strand.
GATACAGGCACACCCGCAGCGGGCCGGCCTGGGGAGTGTGCACCACCTGTACACGCTGTACCGGGGAGACACCACCGCCAAGGTACCCACCACCTGTAGACCACGTGTCTGGGAGACACCGCCTGTACACGCTGTACCGGGGAGACACCACCGCCAAGGTACCCACCACCTGTAGACCACGTGTCTGGGAGACACCGCCTGTACACGCTGTACCGGGGAGACACCACCGCCAAGGTACCCACCACCTGTAGACCACGTGTCTGGGAGACACCGCCTGTACACGCTGTACCGGGGAGACACCACCGCCAAGGTACCCACCACCTGTAGACCACGTGTCTGGGAGACACCGCCTGTACACGCTGTACCGGGGAGACACCACCGCCAAGGTACCCACCACCTGTACACGCTGTACCGGGGAGACACCACCGCCAAGGTACCCACCACCTGTAGACCACGTGTCTGGGAGACACCGCCTGTACACGCTGTACCGGGGAGACACCACCGCCAAGGTACCCACCACCTGTAGACCATGTGCCAGGGAGACACCGCCTGTACACGCTGTACCGGGGAGACACCACCGCCAAGGTACCCACCACCTGTACACGCTGTACCGGGGAGACACCACCGCCAAGGTACCCACCACCTGTAGACCACATGTCTGGGATGCACCACCTGTACACGCTGTACCGGGGAGACACCACCGCCAAGGTACCCACCACCTGTAGACAACGTGTCTGGGAGACACCGCCTGTACACGCTGTACCGGGGAGACACCACCGCCGAGGTACCCACCACCTGTAGACCATGTGCCAGGGAGACACCGCCTGTACACGCTGTACCGGGGAGACACCACCGCCAAGGTACCCACCACCTGTAGACCACATGTCTGGGATGCACCACCTGTACACGCTGTACCGGGGAGACACCACCGCCAAGGTACCCACCACCTGTAGACAACGTGTCTGGGAGACACCGCCTGTACACGCTGTACCGGGGAGACACCACCGCCAAGGTACCCACCACCTGTAGACCACGTGTCTGGGAGACACCGCCTGTACACGCTGTACCGGGGAGACACCACCGCCAAGGTACCCACCACCTGTAGACCATGTGCCAGGGAGACACCGCCTGTACACGCTGTACCGGGGAGACACCACCGCCAAGGTACCCACCACCTGTACACGCTGTACCGGGGAGACACCACCGCCAAGGTACCCACCACCTGTAGACCACATGTCTGGGATGCACCACCTGTACACGCTGTACCGGGGAGACACCACCGCCAAGGTACCCACCACCTGTAGACAACGTGTCTGGGAGACACCGCCTGTACACGCTGTACCGGGGAGACACCACCGCCAAGGTACCCACCACCTGTACACGCTGTACCGGGGAGACACCACCGCCAAGGTACCCACCACCTGTAGACAACGTGTCTGGGAGACACCGCCTGTACACGCTGTACCGGGGAGACACCACCGCCAAGGTACCCACCACCTGTACACGCTGTACCGGGGAGACACCACCGCCAAGGTACCCACCACCTGTAGACCACATGTCTGGGATGCACCACCTGTACACGCTGTACCGGGGAGACACCACCGCCAAGGTACCCACCACCTGTAGACAACGTGTCTGGGAGACACCGCCTGTACACGCTGTACCGGGGAGACACCACCGCCAAGGTACCCACCACCTGTAGACAACGTGTCTGGGAGACACCACCTGTACACGCTGTACCGGGGAGACACCACCGCCAAGGTACCCACCACCTGTAGACAACGTGTCTGGGAGACACCGCCTGTACACGCTGTACCGGGGAGACACCACCGCCAAGGTACCCACCACCTGTAGACCACGTGTCTGGGAGACACCACCTGTACACGCTGTACCGGGGAGACACCACCGCCAAGGTACCCACCACCTGTAGACCACGTGTCTGGGAGACACCGCCTGTACACGCTGTACCGGGGAGACACCACCGCCAAGGTACCCACCACCTGTAGACCACGTGTCTGGGAGACACCGCCTGTACACGCTGTACCGGGGAGACACCACCGCCAAGGTACCCACCACCTGTAGACCACGTGTCTGGGAGACACCACCTGTACACGCTGTACCGGGGAGACACCACCGCCAAGGTACCCACCACCTGTAGACAACGTGTCTGGGAGACACCGCCTGTACACGCTGTACCGGGGAGACACCACCGCCAAGGTACCCACCACCGCCAAGGTACCCACCACCTGTAGACCACGTGTCTGGGAGACACCGCCTGTACACGCTGTACCGGGGAGACACCACCGCCAAGGTACCCACCACCTGTAGACCACGTGTCTGGGAGACACCGCCTGTACACGCTGTACCGGGGAGACACCACCGCCAAGGTACCCACCACCTGTACACGCTGTACCGGGGAGACACCACCGCCAAGGTACCCACCACCTGTAGACCACATGTCTGGGATGCACCACCTGTACACGCTGTACCGGGGAGACACCACCGCCAAGGTACCCACCACCTGTAGACAACGTGTCTGGGAGACACCGCCTGTACACGCTGTACCGGGGAGACACCACCGCCAAGGTACCCACCACCTGTAGACAACGTGTCTGGGAGACACCACCTGTACACGCTGTACCGGGGAGACACCACCGCCAAGGTACCCACCACCTGTAGACAACGTGTCTGGGAGACACCGCCTGTACACGCTGTACCGGGGAGACACCACCGCCAAGGTACCCACCACCTGTAGACCACGTGTCTGGGAGACACCACCTGTACACGCTGTACCGGGGAGACACCACCGCCAAGGTACCCACCACCTGTAGACCACGTGTCTGGGAGACACCGCCTGTACACGCTGTACCGGGGAGACACCACCGCCAAGGTACCCACCACCTGTAGACCACGTGTCTGGGAGACACCGCCTGTACACGCTGTACCGGGGAGACACCACCGCCAAGGTACCCACCACCTGTAGACCACGTGTCTGGGAGACACCACCTGTACACGCTGTACCGGGGAGACACCACCGCCAAGGTACCCACCACCTGTAGACAACGTGTCTGGGAGACACCGCCTGTACACGCTGTACCGGGGAGACACCACCGCCAAGGTACCCACCACCGCCAAGGTACCCACCACCTGTAGACCACGTGTCTGGGAGACACCGCCTGTACACGCTGTACCGGGGAGACACCACCGCCAAGGTACCCACCACCTGTAGACCACGTGTCTGGGAGACACCGCCTGTACACGCTGTACCGGGGAGACACCACCGCCAAGGTACCCACCACCTGTAGACCACGTGTCTGGGAGACACCACCTGTACACGCTGTACCGGGGAGACACCACCGCCAAGGTACCCACCACCTGTAGACAACGTGTCTGGGAGACACCGCCTGTACACGCTGTACCGGGGAGACACCACCGCCAAGGTACCCACCACCGCCAAGGTACCCACCACCTGTAGACCACGTGTCTGGGAGACACCGCCTGTACACGCTGTACCGGGGGAGACACCACCGCCAAGGTACCCACCACCTGTAGACCACGTGTCTGGGAGACACCGCCTGTACACGCTGTACCGGGGAGACACCACCGCCAAGGTACCCACCACCTGTAGACAACGTGTCTGGGAGACACCGCCTGTACACGCTGTACCGGGGAAACACCACCGCCAAGGTACCCACCACCTGTAGACCACGTGTCTGGGAGACACCGCCTGTACACGCTGTACCGGGGAGACACCACCGCCAAGGTACCCACCACCTGTAAACAACGTGTCTGGGAGACACCGCCTGTACACGCTGTACCGGGGAGACACCACCGCCAAGGTACCCACCACCTGTAGACAACGTGTCTGGGAGACACCGCCTGTACACGCTGTACCGGGGAGACACCACCGCCAAGGTACCCACCACCTGTAGACCACGTGTCTGGGAGACACCGCCTGTACACGCTGTACCGGGGAGACACCACCGCCAAGGTACCCACCACCTGTAGACAACGTGTCTGGGAGACACCGCCTGTACACGCTGTACCGGGGAAACACCACCGCCAAGGTACCCACCACCTGTAGACCACGTGTCTGGGAGACACCGCCTGTACACGCTGTACCGGGGAGACACCACCGCCAAGGTACCCACCACCTGTAGACCACGTGTCTGGGAGACACCACCTGTACACGCTGTACCGGGGAGACACCACCGCCAAGGTACCCACCACCTGTAGACAACGTGTCTGGGAGACACCGCCTGTACACGCTGTACCGGGGAGACACCACCGCCAAGGTACCCACCACCGCCAAGGTACCCACCACCTGTAGACCACGTGTCTGGGAGACACCGCCTGTACACGCTGTACCGGGGGAGACACCACCGCCAAGGTACCCACCACCTGTAGACCACGTGTCTGGGAGACACCGCCTGTACACGCTGTACCGGGGAGACACCACCGCCAAGGTACCCACCACCTGTAGACAACGTGTCTGGGAGACACCGCCTGTACACGCTGTACCGGGGAAACACCACCGCCAAGGTACCCACCACCTGTAGACCACGTGTCTGGGAGACACCGCCTGTACACGCTGTACCGGGGAGACACCACCGCCAAGGTACCCACCACCTGTAGACAACGTGTCTGGGAGACACCGCCTGTACACGCTGTACCGGGGAGACACCACCGCCAAGGTACCCACCACCTGTAGACCATGTGCCAGGGAGACACCGCCTGTACACGCTGTACCGGGGAGACACCACCGCCAAGGTACCCACCACCTGTAGACCATGTGCCAGGGAGACACCGCCTGTACACGCTGTACCGGGAAGACACCACCGCAAAGGTACCCACCACCTGTAGACCACGTGTCTGGGAGACACCGCCTGTACACGCTGTACCGGGGAGACACCACCGCCAAGGTACCCACCACCTGTAGACCATGTGCCAGGGAGACACCGCCTGTACACGCTGTACCGGGGAGACACCACCGCCAAGGTACCCACCACCTGTAGACCATGTGCCAGGGAGACACCGCCTGTACACGCTGTACCGGGAAGACACCACCGCAAAGGTACCCACCACCTGTAGACCACGTGTCTGGGAGACACCGCCTGTACACGCTGTACCGGGGAGACACCACCGCCAAGGTACCCACCACCTGTAGACCACGTGTCTGGGAGACACCGCCTGTACACGCTGTACCGGGGAGACACCACCGCCAATGTGCCAATGTACCCACCACCTGTAGACCATGTGCCAGGGAGACATCACCTGTACACGCTGTACCGGGGAGACACCACCGCCAAGGTACCCACCACGTGTAGACCACGTGTCTGGGAGACACCGCCTGTACACGCTGTACCGGGGAGACACCACCGCCAAGGTACCCACCACCTGTAGACCACGTGTCTGGGAGACACCGCCTGTACACGCTGTACCGGGGAGACACCACCGCCAAGGTACCCACCACCTGTAGACCATGTGCCAGGGAGACGCCGCCTGTACACCCTGTACCGGGGAGACACCACCGCCAAGGTACCCACCACCTGCAGACCACGTGTCTGGGAGACACCGCCTGTACACGCTGTACCGGGGAGACACCACCGCCAAGGTACCCACCACCTGTAGACCACGTGTCTGGGAGACCGCCTGTACACGCTGTACCGGGGAGACACCACCACCAAGGTACCCACCACCTGTAGACCACGTGTCTGGGAGACACCGCCTGTACACGCTGTACCGGGGAGACACCACCGCCAAGGTACCCACCACCTGTAGACCACGTGTCTGGGAGACACCGCCTGTACACGCTGTACCGGGGAGACACCACCGCCAAGGTACCCACCACCTGTAGACCACGTGTCTGGGAGACACCGCCTGTACACGCTGTACCGGGGAGACACCACCGCCAAGGTACCCACCACCTGTAGACCACGTGTCTGGGAGACACCGCCTGTACACGCTGTACCGGGGAGACACCACCGCCAAGGTACCCACCACCTGTAGACCATGTGTCTGGGAGACACCGCCTGTACACGCTGTACCGGGGAGACACCACCGCCAAGGTACCCACCACCTGTAGACCACGTGTCTGGGAGACACCGCCTGTACACGCTGTACCGGGGAGACACCACCGCCAAGGTACCCACCACCTGTAGACCATGTGTCTGGGAGACACCGCCTGTACACGCTGTACCGGGGAGACACCACCGCCAAGGTACCCACCACCTGTAGACCACGTGTCTGGGAGACACCGCCTGTACACGCTGTACCGGGGAGACACCACCGCCAAGGTACCCACCACCTGTAGACCACGTGTCCGGGAGACACCGCCTGTACACGCTGTACCGGGGAGACACCACCGCCAAGGTACCCACCACCTGTAGACTATGTGCCAGGGAGACATCACCTGTACACGCTGTACCGGGGAGACACCACCGCCAAGGTACCCACCACCTGTAGACCACGTGTCTGGGAGACACCGCCTGTACACGCTGTACCGGGGAGACACCACCGCCAAGGTACACACCACCTGTAGACCATGTGCCAGGGAGACACCGCCTGTACACGCTTTACCGGTGTGTCAGTGTTGTTGTGACACTGACTGAAAATGTGACACTGGCTGACAATGTGGCAATGACTGGCAGTGTACCACTGACCGATAGTGTGGCACTCGCTGACGAGGTGTACCCGGCCATGTCGTCAGGTACTGGACGTGAGCTTCTCTCTGGACTCCCGGTGGGTGTCGGTTGCTACTCACCGCGGCACTACGCACTTGTTCCCCATTTGTCCGTACGGTGGCGCCATCAGCACCCGCACACACTGCGGGCCGCGCGTCGTCAACAAACTGAGTCGCTTCCACCGGTCGGCCGGGCTGCAGGACACCGTGGTCAGGTACGCCAACCCCACGTGCCATCTCCCCGTCCGCCGGTCGGCCGGACTGCAGGACACCGTGGTCAGGTACGCCAACCCCACGTGCCATCTCCCCGTCCGCCGGTCGGCCGGACTGCAGAACACCGTGGTCAGGTACGCCAACCCCACGTGCCATCTCCCCGTCCGCCGGTCGGCCGGACTGCAGGACACCGTGGTCAGGTACGCCAACCCCACGTGCCATCTCCCCGTCCGCCGGTCGGCCGGACTGCAGGACACCGTGGTCAGGTACGCCAACCCCACGTGCCATCTCCCCGTCCGTCGGTCGGCCGGACTGCAGGACACCGTGGTCAGGTACGCCTGTAGCGGCTTGTATGGCTACGTTTTCTTAAGACGTGTCCGTTGGTGAGCTCCAAAGATCCGGAACTTGTCGGTACGTATATCGGGCGGCGATAGCGAGAACCAGAGTGCGAATCCGAGAGTACCAGTTCCGAGAGCGAGAGCAGTTTCCATGTCACGTTATATACAGTAACTGCGGACGTGTCCGAGTGCGGTTCGGCAGCCGCGGCCCGTGCGCATGCGCAATGACCTGAGCGAGGTCACGGACGATACTGGCGAGCGGCCAGTTGCCGGGCGTCTCTGCGCAGGCGCATAACAATGTTCGGCGCGTGACACGCTTGTGCTGTCAGAGCACGAGTTACTACATGCCTCCCCCCCAGACCGCGCGTGAAGTCGAGTCGAAAAAAAACATAGGAGCAGCACGCTCCGAAGCGCAGAATACACGTTTACAGGTCCACATGATTACACTACAAACCGTACACCATACCGAATAGGCGGGCGTACTGCGTGACCAGAGCGGGTCCGTAAACAGGACCGGAGTGGTGTCGTGGGAGCGGCTGGGGACGCCACCGGCCCAGGGGCTGGCTCGCGTCGAATGTGTGACGAGGGTCCAGGCAGCAGTAGCTGGGGTCCCAGCAGCGGCACCGGCCGATACCGCGAGGTGTGCGGAGGCACAGCGGTCGCTGTCGACGCCTCTGGCTCCGGCTCTAGGTGCGCTGGCTTGACGCGGTCAATGGAGACCACGTCCTGGCGGTGACCACGGTCCAGGGTCATCGTCTTGTCCGTGCGGGTGAGGACCTTGTACGGTCCGTCATACCGGCAGGAGAGTAACGGTCTTGTGGCATCACGGTGTAGTCGGCGTACCCCAGCGTCGTGATGATGATGCCGTCGGTGGCTGTCAGACGTGGAGCAGCTGCCGTGTCCACCTTGCAGCCCGCCGGCAGTTTGACTGGGGCCAGCATGCTGGCCTGTGCCCCTGTGTCGACCAGGAGAGTGAGGTCTGCGTCGGCGACGTGCAGGAGTGGCGTCAGGCGTGCCGGGTCTGTGGGCGGCGCCTGCTTCCTTGGGCCGTCCCGTTTTCCATCGGCCGTGGGCGCAGGGTGCGGCGCATCGACGAGCATCCGCGTCGAATCGCCGATGATAGTAGCACAGCTGGCGGTGCTGCGCCCGTTGTTGTCATGGTCGTGATCGGGAACGCTGGTTCCGTTGGCGAGCCCTGGAGCGACGGTCACCCGTCCTTGTTCCCGGGCGATCGCCGAGGGCTGTCTCCAGGCGACCGACGGCGGCCGTCAGCACAGTCACCATGCCTTGGAGAGCAGTCAGCGCGCTGGTGTCGGATGACATCACCGTGGCTGGAGCAGGCGGAACAGGCGGGCAGGTTGCGCCGACTGTTGCCACCATGCTGGGGACAGAAGCCTCCAGAAACCTATCTGCGGCTGTGGCCAGCGTACTTAAAGGCGTGTCTTCCGGAAGCAGGGCCAGCGCTTCTCGGGCCACCTGTGGCAGCCGCTGCAGGAACAACGTCCTGAGCAGCTCGCTGTCCTGCGGTCCATCACCTGCGGCGCCCAGCTCAGAGCGCATCCTCAGAAGCAGCTGTGATGGCTTCTGGTCTCCCAGCTGCTGATTCCTCAGGAGAGCCTCCAGGCGGGTGGCCCGGGAGTGCGCCAACCGGTTTCGCAAGGCCGCCGTTAGCGCAGAGTAGCTTGTAGGCTGAGTAGTGATGAAATCTCTGACCTGTGTGGCGACCGGTAGCGGGAGGTTGGCCACCAGCAGGTCAAACTTCACTGCCTCGTCGCTGATGCCAGCCACGCGGTATGCACAGTCGACCTGGGCTAGCCACAGGTCGGTCTCTTCGGCGGAGAATGACGGCAATCTGAACGCCGCAAACTGTCGGCCGGACGGTGGTCGGGACTCCGACTGCTCAGCTGCCGCGGATGAAGCCTCACCGATGCCTCTGTCCATGCTTGATGACAGGCCGTTGTCTGGGATCACGTCGGGGTCACTAAATGTAGCGGCTTGTATGGCTACGTTTTCTTAAGACGTGTCCGTTGGCGAGCTCCAAAGATCCGTAACTTGTCGGTACGTATATCGGGCGGCGATAGCGAGAACCAGAGTGCGAGAGTGCGAATCAGAGAGTACCAGTTCCGAGAGCGAGAACAGTTTCAATGGCACGTTATACAAAGCAACTGCGGACGTGTCCGAGTGCGGTTCGGCAGCCGCGGCCCGTGCGCATGCGCAATGACCTGAGCGAGGTCACGGGCGATACTGGCGAGCGGCCAGTTGCCGGGCGTCTCTGCGCAGGCGCATAACAATGTTCGGCGCGTGACACGCTTGTGCTGTCAGAGCACGAGTTACTACACGCCAACCCCATGTGCCATCTCCCCGTCCGCCGATCAGCCGGGCTGCAGGATACCGTGGTCAGGTACGCCAACCCCCCGAGTTTCAGGTACGCCGTATATTCTCCCCCAGGGAGGGGTGTGACCCCGATGTTTCCAAATGGAGGGTTATAGATATATAAAACAAAGACCAGAGTATTGTAGGTGATGAGAGCTCGCGATTGCTAATCGACTTTAACATTCCAGGTTGCTGGTTTACCTAGGTTAGTTAAAGGTCAAATTTTCCCACAAGCCTAGACCTTCCACGTTTAATCGTTCCCGGCGTAAAAACGATAACGATCATGTAGTTTATACTTTCAGCATGGTATTTCTCAGTATTTTCCGATACTTACGATACAAGGTGTGCTACATATCGACTTATACATCGATAATTAGATGAAATCAGAGTTGACGCTATTTTGGGAACTTCCGAAATACTTCCTCGAAACACTACTTTTTCTTATGTGTACGACGCTCAATTTCATTGCTCAGATTAATCCCAAAGTGACACCTGAGCCGAATAAATGTCACCTGTGAACAAGAAATGTGAATGAACTCGAATCACCTATGGGAGTCCAACAATCTATGTTAGCAGGTTAACTGCGTTGTCCATCACCCTACCACACCCAACATTAGCAATTTGAGATGAATAAGTGAGGTTGGTTGCCGATATCGTGATTTCTGCGAAGCACCGCTTGACATTTTCCTCAAGTTATTTTACTCCACATGGTCGACAAAGGATGCCTCAGCAACAATGGAAAGCGACACCGAGCTGATGCGCGCTTGTTTTTCGTAGTCGCAAAAACCTTTGGTTGCGAGAACCCCTGCACTGGCGAAGTTAAATTTAGCAGATAGGATCGAATGTCAACTACTCCTGTCTATTCATAGTTATCATTATCATTGTCATCGTCCTCGTTTCATTTTGTACCGTTTGAAATACGACCTTCCTAATTCAGTTTCTTCATGGCCATGTTTCCCAATACGTATGATCCATGAGTCTCGTCATGCCTCAACAGTGATCTAGCGGTGCCTCAGGTCGGGTCGCAACTCACCGCTATCGCCTCGTACCCGCGAGGCGTCTGGAGGTGGCAAAGGCAGCCCGCCCACCCCTGTACTGGTGCCTCCGCTGGCACAGCTGCGGCAGCCCCTGCTCACGCAGCTCACAGCATCGGGTGAGTGCCAGCATTGCCACCCATCTGATGTTGGCTCATTCTCTTTCCGGTGAAAAGGCTCACAGGAAGTTACCAGGCTTTCGCTTTGCTTTGCTCTCGAATACGAAAACGAGCGTGGCATGGCGTTCTGGGTTTCTGGACAGATTCGTGACACTGTTAATGTAATGTTCCGACAGACATTCGTTGGTGCTATTTAGTGTCGTACTATGGAGGGTGTGTCCGGTGATTAATCTCAAGGGTTTTGTCTTCATCTGTGTTCGCCTTACGCTGCAATGATCATGTGAGAAATACTATGTTCCTATCATTTTCTTGTGTTATATATCGCCTTCTCCCGAAATTATAAGTTCTCCTTCCGCGACCAGTAGCATCTCACAGCCATGCCACACCTCTATGACCTCCGTGACCAGTACCATCTCGCAACTATGCCACTCTTCTCTGAACTCCGTGATCAGTACTATTTCACAGCCATGCCACTCTTCTCTGAACTCCGTGAGCAGTACCATCTCACAACCATGCCACTCACGTAATGGTGAGCATAAGCATGATACTTATACACGAGGTACTTATAAAAAAGGAGATATGGAGACTTCATAAACACGCATTAACGAGTACGATGTCGATATTTATTTCAGAAGGATACCTGCTCAGTGTTCAGGAATTGGCATTTCATCCTATTTCACGAATAATTTATCACTGGGACTGACACCCATGCAGTACTGTTGCATGGTCCCGTGACTGGGTCTGACTCCCGTGTACCACCGCTGCCTGACCCCATGATGAGAGCTGACTCCCTTGTACCACTTCCGCCTAACCCTGTGACCGGGACTGACACCCTTGTACCGCCGCTGCCTGACCCAGTGGCCGAGACTTCCTCCCTTGTAGCACCGCTGCCTGACCCCGTGACCGAGACTTCCCTTTGTGTTAGGATCGTCTGCGCGCCACTCGTCACCCACGCCACGGCACGCCGTCACCGAGGAGCCGGCCCACGTGCGTGTCGTCTCCACATTCGCGCCATCTCGCGGCTGGGTAGCGGGACCCGGCTCTGGCAGCGGCCGCGAGCGCCGCGTCTGGGACGCCCTCTACGTGATGGCCAACAACGGCAGCCTCATAGAGTACCACGTGGAGCCGCGTCCTGCCGGCGGTCAGTTGTGTGCTGCTGTATGTGTGTCGACCAATGGAGGTTTTTTGTGGCCGTTGGGCCAGCCAGGGGAGGATTATGTGTGGCTGTTGGACCTAACAGTGGAGGGTTATGTGTAGCTATTGGGCGGTCAGTGGAAGATTATGTGTGGCTGTTGGGCTCGCCAGTAGAGGATTATGTGTAGCTGTTGGGCCGGCCAACGAAGGGCTATGTGTGACTGTTAGGCTGGCCAGTGGCGGGTTATGTGTGACTGCTGGACAGGCCGGTGGAGGCCTGTCCAGTGTGACTGTTGAGACGGCCATTGGAAGGTTATGTGTGACTGTTGGGCTGGCCAGGGGAGGGTTATGTGTGGCCACTGAGCCGGCTCATACGGCAAAGACGTTTGACGTTATGGCAGGGCTCTCTACTTTTATGCCGTTGGAGCGTGCTGTCCGGAGCGGAAAATATTGTGACAAGGCACGCGCGGACAAGAACGTTTGGCGGCCTGGGAGACGGGCCGCGTCGTTGCCGTCAACATATGAGTTCTACGCACGCCACCTGGTAACGAAAACAAGGTGGTAAAGGCAAAAAAGGCAACCAGGTGGTAATGAGAGGTGGATCACTGCTACTTGGCATTGATCCGCTGTAGCTGCGTCAACACACCCACAAATAAATAAGACATCCACCGATCAGGGACCTGATCTTTTGAGCTGTGTTTGGCACTGGAAGTGTTTGACACTTGCCACCAAGACTTAGTCTCAGTGCACTGGCTAAGACTAACGGCTGCATGGAGCTTATTGTGGTAAGCTGTATAAAGTCGTCGAGAAAAGTGAACAATGGTAGATATCATCTGACCGGGGCCTGACAAAGACGATCCCTACGCAGAGCCATGTCTGTTGTGCTGGCGCCAAGATCCGCGACAGGGCACTGACTGACCGTCACCGGGTCCCCGCCTCGCTGAGGTCCCACTGTGCTGGCTCCAGGATCTTCGGCAGGATACCGACTGACCGTCACCGGGTCCCCGCCTCGCTGAGGTCCCACTGTGCTGGCTCCAGGATCTTCGGCAGGATACCGACTGACCGTCACCGGGTCCCCGCCTCGCTGAGGTCCCACTGTGCTGGCTCCAGGATCTTCGGCAGGATACCGACTGACCGTCACCGGGTCCCCGCCTCGCTGAGGTCCCACTGTGCTGGCTCCAGGATCTTCGGCAGGATACCGACTGACCGTCACCGGGTCCCCGCCTCGCTGAGGTCTCGCTGCGCGGTGTGATCGGAATAATGGTGCTACCATGTGGACACTGGCCACTTAATAATTGATGCCAGCCTACCTCGCACGGCCGAGGTTCAGGTGTAAACGAGTGGATATTGGTTTTGTATTGGGTCAATTTCCATGGGTGCCACCAGAGGCTGGCCGCCACTGATACCGATAACGCGCACCACTGATACCGCACCACTGATAACGCGGGTCCAAACGAAAACAACGGCCTCCGTACTGGCCCAAATCATGGTGCCGTGTCCGCTCGTGAACAGTTCTCGGAACCGCTGCTCGCAGCTATCATATATGTCATCATATTATCTCAGCCATCATCAGCTACTGTTCGCAACCACGGGAAAACATTCAGCGCGGCATCAAACTACAACTGTGGACCCGCCGAGCGCAGAAGTCCCATGCGCCCAGCTGGAACAGAGTGGTCCGAGCCCACAATTGGGTGTTTCCGGCTGAAACAGGGTTTATCGGCAGAGGTCGACATGTTCTCAGTGTCAGCTGTAGCATTCTGGTGGTATTTATTCGCCGAACTGGCTACTGATGATCGTATGTTTCGGCTTAGCTGGTCAAACAGTCGAGGCTAGCAAACACCGTTACCCCCCCCCGCCGGGTCGACTGGGACTGTGATCAATACCACCACCACTGGACCAGATGAGACTGTGGTCAACACTACTATCCTCCGGCGAGCCGACTGGGACTGTGGCCAGCACCACCACCCTCCGCGGGGCCCGATGTGACTGGTCAACACCACCGCCCTCCGCCAGGCCGGCTGAGGTTCTGTGTTGGCACGGATGCATCTAGTTACCTTGCTCGAAAGCTCGTCTTGCCCTCAATCTTGTGTGCTGGTGTAATTCCGCTCTTGTCCCCGGTTTTGTGATGTGATGACCTCTCCCTTCCTTCCCCCATCCCTCTGGGCGCCAAATGACCATGTAGTCGGCGCGCCCTTAAACCAAAATAATCAATTCATTCTCCTGTCCCTGTGTTATAATGGCCTCTCCCACTCATCACCCGTTGTGATGACTCTCCTGCTGCCCCTGGTGCTCGCGCCAGCATGTGATGACTCCTCCTGTCGTCTGTGTTGTGATCCCTGGTGTTCGCGCTGGTGTGTGATGACTTTCCTGCTGCCACTTCTCTGCTGTGATGATCACACCCCTGCTCCGGTTTCTATGCTGTGGTGACTCGCGTTATCACCCCCTGTATTGCAATCCCTGCTCGTCACAGGGGGAGGTGAAAGGGGAGTAGATTGAGTTCTCCTGTCCCTGTGTTATAATGGCCTCTCCCACTCATCACCCGTTGTGATGACTCTCCTGCTGCCCCTGGTGCTCGCGCCAGCATGTGATGACTCCTCCTGTCGTCTGTGTTGTGATCCCTGGTGTTCGCGCTGGTGTGTGATGACTTTCCTGCTGCCACTTCTCTGCTGTGATGATCACACCCCTGCTCCGGTTTCTATGCTGTGGTGACTCGCGTTATCACCCCCTGTATTGCAATCCCTGCTCGTCACAGGGGGAGGTGAAAGGGGAGTAGATTGAGGCGGAAACTGGGACTGAGACTGGGACTGGGACTGGGATTGAGACTGCGACTGAGACTGCGACTGAGACTGTGCGTGGCAAAGGGAGCGTTGTGACCGCCGCTGACAGTGGGTCCGGTTTCAGTGGTGGCCACCGACCGTGTTCCGGACGACGCACCTGTCCAGGTGGCTGTCCACGCGCATGCCCAGTGGTCGCTGTGTCGCCAGGCCACATGGCCAGAGGTGCGACTGCCGCTGGCCACGGGCAGCCCGCTGCTGGTGCCTCACTCGTCGCCGACTCCGCCGCCTCCCATCTCCGGTGCCGAACACTGGGTCTCGCAGGTCAGACGTCAGGACAGAATGACGCTGCTCGTTCGGGAGCTGAGGGAGGATAAATGATCACATTTTTGGTCGAAGCGCCCTTAAACTCAAATAACTAACAATCTGGGGGAGCGGGGGGGGGGGAGGACATCACAGATAACATCAAGGTAGATAAGTTGGCCAATTCGTGAAGTTGGGTTGTTAAGTTATTCGATTTAGTGGACATTGTTGTTGGTGAGGCTTTACATAATCAAGTCAATGCTAAAAGCAAACTTGTTGCATTGGTCCTGAGCCCACCTCCCGATCGGGAAATTCTAGTTTTATAACACAATTTTAATCGAGAGGTTAACCCTCGTCGCGCCAGCCGGCAAATCCACGTTCGTCAGGCAAGGGGTCTCCTGAAAATCGCCCTCTAACTTCCTATCCACGTATGCTAGGATAAAATGCAAAACACCGTGTGAAAGCTCTGATCATGGTGCGCCCGACGTATCTACCTTAGATTTGCATTTGACTGACCATGAGGCGACCATAGGTCATATCACGTCAGTATACAGACGTCGATTTAGTCACTGAAAATCATAAAAAGGCAGAGCTTGTTTTCCTTTAACATCGTTTTTCAAGACTTATCATAGATAAATGTATTTATATTGATCATAGCGAAAAGGGTCAGGATGGGGTAGGTAAGGTCAGACCAAAATGAGACTCGAAAACGAGCTTCCGAACTATGCATCTTAGAGACACGGAAAATATAATTGGCAAACCAATGCAGCATAGAGCTCATATCACGCTTTATTTCTTCATTATCGGCCATGCTAAGGTCACTAAAGTTCAGAATAGTTGACAGTGACATGATATGACCTTTGCATTGGGAAATGACGGGGAAAATACCAATAGTTATGTCTGGTCCATTCAACATAACTATTCAATAAAAATGTTTGTGTCTGATTGACTTCAGATTCTAAAGTCAAATCAGGTCACGCCGTATGGTCATGTCAAGTAAGTTCAAGGTTGAATATCTCCGGAACATCACTTTTGAAGTATAAAACATTTGTATCATGAAGAACTGGTATGATACTGACACATTGTAAATTGTACAGCTTCTGACCTTGTGACATGACCTCTGCTCATCATTTAACAATGCGTAGATTGCTAAGACGATCTCTTCAACCTTCACATACGTGGACACTGATTGGGAGGTAATTTCCAAGTAAGTGTCAAATCAGGTCAAATAAGACCAGATCATTTCAGGTCAGGCCATCTCAGGTCATTCGTTTGTCACCCAATGTCATGTCGCACGACCCAGGCAGCGCTGAAACGGAAGTCATGTATCACTTGGCAAGTAGCAGCAGCATTCAGTATGAGATGGCATTGTGTGGAATATACATGATAAGTGACGTGACCTTATGCCATTAACCTTTGCCACACAATTTCATCCGATGCCTATTGTATGCTCTTTCATTTTCAAAGTCAGTAGTGCCCCCAAATTGAATTTCCCAAACATAATTCGGCAAAAACACCAAAATTGATCTCACCTCAAATCAGCAACCTTGGCTTTCATTACAATTTTAAGACACCCGGATGTTCCAGGTTGTTCGTTTGTAAAGGAATGAGCGTGCCGAGGTACAATTTTGCCAACTTTCGAGAAAAAAATGTTTAAGTAACACATGCAATGGCACGTTTCGTTCGTAAGAAGGAACCCGAGTCCTAATAAGCCCTGGAACCCTGCAACAAAAGGTAATTTTAAATGGATCACTTGGGACGAGTGGTCTAGGGGTAAGATGCTCGTCTCACAATCGAAAGATTGTGGGTTCGAGTCTCACCTGTCGCTACTCTTCGCCCGCGACCAATCGGCGTGAGAGATTGGCGACGCTATATGACTCAGCGGTCGACGTGTCGTAAAACCAATAACCAACCAATAAATGGATCACTTCACGGCCCCTTGCTCTGTCTACAAGGCACTTTTTGAAAACATCATACAGTTGAAAATTCGTGGTTCCGCCGCTGGCTCAATCCAAATTAAACTGGCAACGCCGTGACCAACGCTTAGCGTGTCGGCAATGCCTCGGCTGGCCAACACGGTCGTCCGGCTAAATAAGTGTCACTTCCTGGACGTTTGCTAGCAGACTTTTCCAGACGAGTCACATATCGACCGCGGGGGGCGTGTGCTTTGTCAGGTCCGCTTTAACCCAATCCCCGAGATCAGCACTCTACCAACAGAGCTAGCCCGCCAACGAGCAGCAATTTCGTATGCCATGCATTTTATGGTTGTCTAGTGAGCATGCATATCACAATTTTCGTTGAGTAAGCATAACTAGAAGACGAACGGTTGGCGTCTGGCGGGCGAATATTATTTCGCCCGCATTAGTTTCACGTCTTTAAAGCCAGATGCATCGTTTGGACAGCGTTGGGTTGCGTATTTGCCAATTGCGATGGATAACATGAACTAGGCGTTTTGCGACGCTCCATTGCTTTTAATCGTCATATGCCTGATTTTGCTCATGTGGCTCATATGGTTAATTATTAATATAGCATATGGCTAGCGATATAACTAAGTGTATGCATTGCGTGTAAAGAAAGCATACGACCTTCAATATACCAGGAGGTGCTGAGTTGACATCAAAAGTAACGTTAAGGATTATACTTTATTAGGTACTCAACGTTTCGGCCAGGGGCCATCGTCAGGAGTGATATAAAAATGTCAAGTTTTAACAATTGAAAAAAAAGCACGCCAGCAAAAAAGCGTGCAAAAGACACGTGGAATGCGGGAAAGCCTCCTCAGTGGTGCAGACACTTAAAGAAACTCCAAACCAGAAACAAACTATGCCAAGATAGAATCCTCTGAGGAAGCCCGAGCCGATGGTCCATATACATATCGATACATACACTCACGCACATATACAGACATAGATCCAATATAACGCGTAATACATAAAATATAATTTGTGTTTATGTAATTTAAGTGATATACCAAGACGTCGTTTGTGTGTTTAGTTGCGGCCGTAGATTACGTATGTGTAGAGATTCGAGGACCTTTAGATCAGCGTTGTCCCTGGCTGTTGCTAGAATTTCTACTTTGAAGTTTGTGTTAGTGTCGCTGTGTTCCATGTTATAATGTTTGTCGATCATGTGTTCGCCCAAAGGTGCATTTTAACATGGAACACAGCGACACTAACACAAACTTCAAAGTAGAAATTCTAGCAACAGCCAGGGACAACGCTGATCTAAAGGTCCTCGAATCTCTACACATACGTAATCTACGGCCGCAACTAAACACACAAACGACGTCTTGGTATATCACTTAAATTACATAAACACAAATTATATTTTATGTATTACGCGTTATATTGGATCTATGTCTGTATATGTGCGTGAGTGTATGTATCGATATGTATATGGACCATCGGCTCGGGCTTCCTCAGAGGATTCTATCTTGGCATAGTTTGTTTCTGGTTTGGAGTTTCTTTAAGTGTCTGCACCACTGAGGAGGCTTTCCCGCATTCCACGTGTCTTTTGCACGCTTTTTTGCTGGCGTGCTTTTTTTTCAATTGTTAAAACTTGACATTTTTATATCACTCCTGACGATGGCCCCTGGCCGAAACGTTGAGTACCTAATAAAGTATAATCCTTAACGTTACTTTTGATGTCAACTCAGCACCTCCTGGTATATTGAAGGTCGTATGCTTTCTTTACACGCAATGTCTAAAACCCAGGAGCATCTAAGAGCCATTCTTCGTTGTATTAAATAAGTGTATGCATGCCAGTTAGGCAAAATTATACATGTATAACATTGAGGCGTACTTTTCATTCACAAATACGGCTTAGCTTGGCCGCTGCTGGTGAAAAGATTCAATAGATCAGTTGGTAGGGAGTTGGGCCCTTGATCGTAAGATCGTGGGTTCGAATCCCACAACCGGCGGATTACCGAGTCTACCTGCGACCAACTGGCGTAGAGGATGGCAATGCTGTATGACCCAGCAGTCGGATGCGTGGTAGAACTCAGTTACCACCTGGCATCGTGAACGAAAATCGTTGTAATGAATTACTTTTCAGCCTAGTTCATCTCAACACTACTGCGCAATGTTCGCCACATCATTATCCTAAGTTGTGTGTTGAAAGGTGTTTCGAAGAATGACTCAACTTGTGCTGTGTATAATAAGCGCAGTCGTTGCCGATTTTACCGACAGCGAAAGTAACTAACCCAAAGAAATAAAAGTTTTTGTTCTGTATAATGTTGCAACCTTGAGCTTCGTGACCGTTTCTATCAGTAATTCGTGCACATTTTCTCATGCTTCCGTACTTTATTATTCTTAATGGTAATTATCGGTTCCGCTTTGTACTAGTTTAGTATTACGTTGTTCAATGTTGTCAAAATTAATCAGAGAAGTTATATTTCGTCCAACTCTGGTGAGGCTATAAACTATTCAATAAATAATCTGACAATATTTCCTGTTAGGGTTACTTTTAGACATCTGAAACGCATGCAAGTTTAAGTACCCTGTCTGTCATTTTACTGACACAAGCTTGTCAGTGAGCTCAGCGATACCTTAACTATTGTGAAGCATCGGCCTAACGTGGAAGTTGGGAGCTCGGCGATATCCTGGTTATTGTGAAGCGTCGGCCTAACGTGGAAGTCAAGAGCTCGACGATACCCTGGTTATTGTGAAACGTCGACCTAACGTGGAAGTCGGGAGCTCGGCGATACCCTGGTTATCGTGAAGCGTCGACCTAACGTGGAAGTCGGGAGCTCGGCGATACCCTGATTATTGTGAAGCGTCGACCTAACGTGGAAGTCGGCTGTGTTTGCCAGCTGTGTGCATATTGTTTTGTTGCTGAGCGTCCTGGTCCGTACTTATGTACGATACGGTTGATACTGGATACTCTCAGACCGGGCCGGTGTATTCATTGTAATGTGTTGCTGAGCGTCCTGGTCTGTACAAATGTAAGGTATGGTTAATGCTGGATACCCTCATACTGAGCTGGTGTATTCATTGTAATGTGTTGCTGAGCGTCCTGGTCTGCACAGATGTACGGTATGGTTAATGCTGGATACCCTCAGACTGAGCCGATTTGTTCATTGTAATCAGCTGTATCCCACCGGGTTCTGTACCAACGAAATTGCCAGGCGCCACCCGAGCTAAAGCGGATTGTTCTCAAACTGCCACGTTTATTGGCAAATAGTTGGTTCGGTGTGGAGGCTGACAGTAGTTGTATTGCGGGCTGGGTGTGGAGACTGGCGCAGTTGTATTGTGGAGACCGGTGGCAGCTGCATTGTGGAGGCTGGCGGCAGTGGCAGTTGTATTGTGGGGTTTGGCGGAAGTTGTGTTGTGAAGAGCGGTGGCAGCTGTATTGTAGAGACTAGCGGTAGTTGCATTGTGGATGCTGGCGGCAGTTGTATTGTTATTGTGAAGACTGGCGGCAGTTGCATTGTGGATACTGGTGGCAGTTACATTGTGGAGTTTGGCGATAGTAGTGTTGCGAGGTCGGTGTGGAGGCCGGAGGCAGTTGTATTGTGGAGGCTGGCGGCAGTTGTGTTGGGAACTCGTTGTGGAGGCTGCCGGTAGTCGTATTCAAAGCAAAATTGACTGTTCACTCGACACTGCTAGACTGACTCGTACTCCCATCAACCAACCGTGCAGGGACATGGGCAGTGTTTGTGCAGTGCTTTACGAGGATGTACTAGTGCTCTACAAGGTGTAAATGTAAGCCAACTTTGTGTGCACATACCTGCTATGTAAGAAGCTGGATGTTGTGTATTGGTACCAGGATCCACACTGTGGGGTCATGTACCTTTATGGTGTGCATCGGTTCTGGATGCATCATTTCGGCAGCCGTGCCATGCGTGCTGGGGCCGGTACGAACACACGGAGCGGAGGGACAACACACACCCGAGTGGTCATATCTGGCGCAGATGTCAGACCGAGCGTGCGTCTGTCTGGTCGTGCTGGGGTCAGCTCACATCCGAGTGGTCACACCTGGCGCAGATGCCAGACCGAGCGTGCGTCTGGCTGGTCGTGCTGGGGTCAGGTCACATCCGAGTGGTCACACCTGGCGCAGATGCCAGACCGAGCGTGTGTCTGTCTGGTCGTCTATTCATCTATCACGCATGGATTGGAAGTTGGTTGACTTCGTGAAGGTTTATTGAAATGCTGAATATTTGTGGAAGTGCTCACTATACTATCTTCCCCGCATCCATCTCTATTGGCCGACTGATGGAGTATTCTCTCGGACTGTATTGTTGACGTACTAAGGGGTATCGTGGTTTTGTGTATGCATTTAATTTAACGTGTGAAGAAATTCACTTAATCAGTGGCTATATGCTTGGCTATTGTGGTGAAAGCTGACAATGAAGCAAAGAGCTTCACGACGACAGATTACGAAGTAAGATTTGGTTACCACTCCCTCATTTTCTCTGATACCCAAACGTTAATCAGTCACCTCACCTCACCTTCCAACCATCCAAGGCCTATCGAGTCAGGTTGGACAATAGTGTCAGCTGCTGGGGTGTCGTTTAACTACATATATGACGCTTGTGACGATTGTAATCGGTATCAGTTTTGTATCTGCGCGTGCACCAATTCAGCCAAGCACAGTGCACCATTTTAGTGGCAATAGCTTAATTAGCTTTCGCCGAAGCGGCTTCGACATCTGTCGATCAACGGCCGATTTTTATTTAGCCAGATTCACTGGTTGAAAATGGTATAAGCACACGTGCTGCCGAGCCAGCCAAGCTCCCGCAGGGGGGGATTTGATACGTGCGTATTGCTTCGAGGCGGCCAATGCGACCGCAGCGCCTCTGGCGGCCGGCCGCCGCGCATGCTTGGCCATAGGGAATCACGGGCGCAATTGCGTAGAAAAAGTACATTTTAAAACATATAAGTGCTTTTAAAGATAATATATGGATATGCACAGCAACATTTACGTACTTGGGGTATTCACCTATCTCATGAGTATTGCTATTTTATGCCATGAATACTCGGGCGGCCACATGGCCTGAAATAGAAAGATATTAATTCTTATATGGTCTTAATAAGTAGAGGGAGATCGGGGCCGATATCGCAAAGCCTCGAGTATTTCTCTATTCGTTGCATTTAGTTATTCGCTTGTATTGTTTATAGTGTGGCGGCCACATGGCCTGAAACATAGAGATAGTAGTTGTTATACGGCCTTAATGAGACACGGGCGGGTGGGACGGACGTCGCAGCCTTAATGAGACACGGGCGGATGGGACGGACGTCGCAGCCTTAATGAGACACGGGCGGGTGGGACGGACGTCGCAGCCTTAATGAGACACGGGCGGGTGGGACGGACGTCGCAGCCTTAATGAGACACGGGCGGATGGGACGGACGTCGCAGCCTTAATGAGACACGGGCGGATGGGACGGACGTCGCAGCCTTAATGAGTCACGGGCGGATGGGACGGACGTCGCAGCCTTAATGAGACACGGGCGGGTGGGACGGACGTCGCAGCCTTAATGAGACACGGGCGGGTGGGACGGACGTCGCAGCCTTAATGAGACACGGGCGGGTGGGACGGACGTCGCAGCCTTAATGAGACACGGGCGGGTGGGACGGACGTCGCAGCCTTAATGAGACACGGGCGGGTGGGACGGACGTCGCAGCCTTAATGAGACACGGGCGGGTGGGACGGACGTCGCAGCCTTAATGAGACACGGGCGGGTGGGACGGACGTCGCAGCCTTAATGAGACACGGGAGGATGGGACGGACGTCGCAGCCTTAATGAGACACGGGCGGATGGGACGGACGTCGCAGCCTCAATGAGACACAGGCGGGTGGGACGGACGTCGCAACCTTCTGAAATACAAGGTAAGATGTGGTGGCTATGTTTTCCCGAAAACACTCTTGCTATTTTAGCATTTGTCTATTCGTTGCATGTAGTTATTCGTTTGCATTTCCTGTAGTTTGGCGGCCACATGACCTGAAATACACAGATAATCGTTCACATGCGGCAATAGCTGGCGGCAAGCTCAGCCGACCTCGTAGACACCAGAAAGCTACTGGAAGAGGTAATCGATATTTCCCCTGACTTCTTCTTGAGGAGTCTGGAGTCCTCTCAATCAGAAGTCCTCTCCTCCTCCTTACTATTTGTGTATTTGCTTTTTCCACTGCATATATTTTGTTGTTTGTATCGTCCAGTCTGGTGACTACGTGAGCATAAACATAAACATATGGACTGACCAGTTGTCAATGTGATAGCGTTGGAGGGAGTTGGGGAAGGGCAGAAATGTTGCTTTGTGCCGATTTCCTGAACGTACGACAATTAACTAGCATGGATAAATAGTGCAAAAGGTACTGACCAGGTGGTAGAAGCATAAAACAAACAATTAAACAATTAAAACTGGACACGATAAGTGAAAATGCGTGTCCATTCGGTTTGGCCGCGCGAAATTCGAGCACATATGAAAGTTGTGGCTTCTGTGTTGGGCTCGTAATCTGATATCTTGTGAATATATGAAGTTTAAAGATTCCTTGAACATTTCTAATTCATTTCAGATGCATTTATACGATGAGGTACCAATCTGAACAACTTTAATTTGACGATATCGTTTGCCCGTCAGGCATTTCGTCAAAGCAATACGGAATATAAATACAGCTGTGCTATATAGAGTTGCGTTCCACTAAAGTGATTTTTTATTGTCTTAACAATTCTGCACTGTAATTGGTTAACTTGGCGCGCGCAGAAAAAAACTGATATTGATCACAATCGCCACACGCGTCATATATGTAGCTAAATGACACCCGAGCAGTTGATGGCTATTGTCCAGGCCCGTCCACTATCTGTCTTCCCGAGTCAGCTCCCTTTCCCTGCCCTTCGTACGGACCAGCAGTTGATGGCTATTGTCCGGGCCCGTCCACTATCTGCCTTCCCGAGTCAGCTCCCTTTCCCTACCCTTCGTACGGACCAGCAGTTGATGGCTATTGTCCAGGCCCGTCCACTATCTGCCTTCCCGAGTCAGCTCCCTTTCCCTGCACTTCGTACGGAGTGTATGCATTTCCCCCTCCGTTCATCCTTTGTCTTTCTAGCTTCCTGGAAAAACAAGGCCTGTTTCCGAAGCCTTCCGACCTCTGCGCATCCCGAGCCGGCGGTGTATGCCGTGGGATATTCAGCGAATGTTTAGCCATCCCTTGTTTCTCTAGCTGCCTGGGAAAGCAACGTCCGTCTCCGAAGTCTCCCGACCTATGCGCATCCAGAGCCGGCGATATATGCCATGGGATATTCAGCGCTCATTGCTTTCAGGGCTCTCGCCACCTCTGCTCTTGTACGCTTCCTGACCTCTGCTATCTTGAACCTGAATTGCCGAGGAAACAGATTGGTAAAAATAGTAGAACGCTGAACGCTAAATGATAAATCAATTGAGTAATAAATGAGTATTTCAACCAAAAACTCATTTCACGACAATTCACGACGTAACGACTACATTGTCTTCATCAGGGAAGCAGGGTATGGTCCGAGACTGAAAACGTTGCGAAACATTTTTTTATCAAAATCAAGTTCACTTGTCATACCTCCGACGTACGTACGTACTTGTACGACCCATTCCGTCATACATCAAGAACCTTCTCAGAACATCACAAAGCCGGCGACACAATGCATGTCGGATACATGGTTCGATACTTGACACAGGGGCGAGGATAACAAATACAAATTCAGAGATGACCACAGCTTCTTTATCCGGGGTCATTACATTGCAACTGGAGGGTAATTTTCTGATAAGTTCAGCCGTAATGCTAGAAGTTTTAAAGAACCCTATCGATGTCTGCTGTGACCTCAATTGCAATGTATAGTCTCCACCGCTCGCCGCTCAGCTCTAGTAAGGTCGGTTTTGATTGATGGTTATTGTTCCTGTCCAGTCCGGTAGGTGCCCTGCCCTGTCCGCGTGAATTGCTAGAGCATTCGACATCTTATGATTGTGTAGATCTGCCTTATGCTCTCTGATTCTCGTTTGTAGGTTTCGGCCAGTTTCCTTATATTATGCTTTTTCGCATGCACTGCTCGCATGGTATGCGAAACTTGCAAACTACATTGTAAATCAACATCTTTTTGTTTTTTCCCCTGTCTTGACCTCACGAGCTGACCTATCTTTTTGCCCCGATACCGTAGCGACTTCTGATCGAATTGCTAATTTTTCACTCAATTGATTTATAGTTTAGCGTTCATCATTCTACCGTTTTACCTATTTTGAGCCACTGTACTTGTTCCTTTCCAAATGTCCGGACCGACGCTGGCCGAATCTTCTCTTCACAATCCACCCGGCCCTTCCTCAGCCGGCGACAATTGTGTTAAGCTACGGTAGCACCCGACTCGTACTGTTTGACGGGTGTTGGGCACTACATGATCACATCTTTTGGTCGAAGCGCCCGTAAACCCAAATAGCTAACCAACTGTCTGACAGGTGCACAGGGTAGAAAATCTCGGAGGTGACGGCAATACGAGACAGAATGATATACAGCCCATCGCGACCGGGGAATATACGAGGCAGATTGCGATATACGGACGTTGCAGAACGGCGAAGCAGCGTGAACATTCACAGCGGACCAACGGAAGACATCCAACGCAATAATTAAAGATGACGTAAAAGTTCTCTATCATCCTCTATTTGGAACAAGTACGCCTATAGATACGAAACGAAGGGAGAACATTGACCACCCGCTGGTGCGTTCCACGACAGATCGACCAATGCTCTTCACACCCCATAATTTTGTATTTGGACCAAAATTTTCTCACAGGGTTGTCTTTGGCTCTGAACACGTCTGTGCAAATTTCAGCCCGATTGGGCCAACGGTTTTTGAGCTGTAGCCTCCGGCATTATTTTTAGGTCAAATAACTTGGGTTGGTTTGACGATGGATACCTCATGAATAAGAAGAGAACATTGTGGCAAAGTATATATCTTTCAGAAGAAAAAGGATCAGCTGAAACATTCCCGAAATAAATTATCAGTATTTCCTACATTTGACCTCGTGACCTCCCGTGACCATCTAAATTGACAAATTTAACGGCGGAAATATAAATGGGCATGATTTCGCCGACCAAACCATTTTTAATGTGTTCTTATAAATATCCGATATGGCCGTCCGCTCTCCATGACTTTTTTTTCGATTTTGCGTTTTCCAGGTGGGACGGATTTCGTGTAAGCTCTTTTCCATTGGAAAGCTACATGAAGTAGAACAATGACATACAGACATGATTGGAAAACGTTTTTCTAAGAAAAAAAACATTTCTACCTGTTTAATGTAGATCTTATAGTTTCCCTTAAAAACTATCATTAATTTCAAGGTCACTAGTTACCGATAGGTCACCCATGGGTTTACTTACGCGTAGTTGCGCAATTGTACTTCGGAACAACCGATATGTATTGAATAACAACAAACATGGAAATAACGCAACCCGACCTTATTGAATCAGGTTGTATTACCTACATATTGCATCTGGCGCGGTAGGTAGGTACCTATAACAAACATGAGGATCACTTTGTGTAAACGATCAAGTGTTAGGCAGGTTTATCATTTTGTGCTGAAGAAAAAGCATTGCGTCTCTGTGGATTGCTGATGACTGTGTTAAACGCAAATAAAAGCCGAGGTGTTTGTTTCGCGTATGTCTTCCCTACCACCCCATCCGTACTTCCCATCCGTACATAGCTCAATACTCTCCAGCCTGGTGGCGACTCCGAGGGAGATAAAGGCGCCGGCGTTGAACAACAGAGGGGTTGACATCGGGAAGGAAACGATAACAGGCTTGGCAGAGCGGGAGCAGTGTACGAATCAGTTTTCGAAAACGCCTGGTGGAAAGAGGACGTGGTTAATTTTGTTCGACGTACGTAAACGCTACAAGCAATTGTGATAGTCACTGTGTCGATTCGTATCGTCGTCATACAAAGCGAATAACAAACAATGTTGCAGAAGTATCCGTGAGCCCCACTGAAAACACGAACATCCTCGCATTACCAAGCCTTGTGTGTCAAATTTCCAAGTTGAAATTTTTGAAACTATTAACATAAAATATCTCCAATTTTTAAACATTTTTTCTTCTTGCAATCAGCGTCGGAAACGAAAAGAATGAAAATGATACACCGAAGGGAAACTTGATGCAAACAAAGTTCAGAACTCTGGCAGGCTTAGAAGAACAAAATATGTCAAAATCTAGAAATATGCAAATTTCATTTTGCGGAAATGTTTGAACTCAAAATTGACTTTCCATCAAAGGAAATATGTGCCATTAATATATCTTCCATTAATATATAATCTTCAATTAATATAATATATATAAATATATCTGTACCTGTTGAGAAGTCCCTGAAATATGCCATATTCAAAGCTCTACACATTTCTGAATGCACATGGACTTACAAAATGGACTCGTTAAAAACAACCCTTTGTAAGATAAACAGAAATATCCTCGACCAAAGCGATGAGCCGGGGCGAGTTGTCTCAGATGCCATCTTAAAATCATCTGTGAATTGATATTTACTATTTGAAATAGTAAATAGTGAAGTAAAGCTATTTCCGAATGAAAAGTAAAGCTATTTCCGGAAATCCAAGCCGTTTACCGCGCTTTTATTACCAGATTTGATGCC
This sequence comes from Ashinkailepas kermadecensis, assembly GCA_034440615.1. NCBI lineage: Eukaryota > Metazoa > Arthropoda > Thecostraca > Neolepadidae > Ashinkailepas > Ashinkailepas kermadecensis. Next base: position 33,095 of record JAOTOM010002372.1, read on the forward strand.
ATACTAGGCGTTGCAGTGATCAGAACTCACAGAAAACTGCTCGAAAACGTCCTATTTCACCCATCGTGCGAAAGTACAAGGTTAAAAAAAAAAAATTCTCGGAATTTCCGAAAATATTTTGACAATTCCTAAGGTGTCCACGGCCACAGGTTCCATGCTCACCCCCAAATTTAGTGTCGGCGAACTTCGAAATCGACGCCGTTTATAACGTTTTGGTTATCAAAGCCAAATCGGCACCGTTTGCTCTGCTTTCATTTTTCTAACATATGGACAATTGTGCAGCACAGTGTCCAATGCGGAATGTCCACATGCACAGTGTCTCAAAAACGTGAATAATAAGTCACATGAAGGTTGTGGAAATGATGTTTCATGGCACAGTCTACGTGCACTGCGACAGCAAACAGTGGCTTGCAATACGTGTTCGACTGTACGTCCATATAATGATGCTCTGCATGTGGAAATAAAGCATAATTGTACTTCTTGTTGTGATGTTAGCATGGTCGAATATCGTCAGACTGCATCGTTGTCATGTGTAATGGCATCCAGTACGTGTTGTAAGTAACCAACAGATATTCTGAAGTAAAATTACGCCGTTACATGGAAATAAGCTTCGACACTATGGTGGTCATAAAATGTGTTGCCCTTGTTAAGGAAGCTACAAGAGCTGCATTAGAGACCTACTATTGTGTAAGTTGGAAAACAAGTTCTCATCATCTAATGTTTATTTCTTTCTATGCCATCGTTGTTCGATTGTGCACTATTTAGTGCAGTGCAGTAACGTGAAGTAATGTGCAATATGTAGGGAGTGCCCAAGACGTGAACAATGAAACCACAGGAAGCTTGTGAAAATGTTCATGTTTTCCGGGACACGCTATGCATACCGTGACAAAAACGCGTGTGTTTTCATTATGATAGGGATTCGACTGTCCGTCAATGCAAATGATGGCTACAGGTAAAATGAAGGCATAATTGTACTTCTTGTTGTGTGGCCAGCATGATCAGATGTTTTCATTACCAGACCACCAGATATTCCAAAGTAAATTTACGTCGTCACCCGTAGATAAACCTATGGATGACCTATCGGTAATACCTTCTGACCGGCGGCGGCAGTCCGTTGTGTCCAAGGTGCCATGCTGCACTGTCAGTGCGACACGTACTGATTGCCTGTAGTCGACTTGCCAATGAGCGAAGTCCGTACCTTTGAACCGTACCTTTGACCTACCTTTTTACCTTTACCGTACCTTTTACCTATTTTGGACGTACCTCTCTCTCCCTAAGGGAAGTATTATGGGACGAATCATCAATTGTTCAATCGGGACGGCTCTTTCGCTTCCTACGAGAAACAAAGTTTTCTGTGATTTACGCCCCTCATTAACCCGCTTTTACACCTGACAAAATGAGGATAGTAGTACGACATGATGTCATACGTACATCGACCCCTTTACATGCAGTTGTCTCGTCGACTGACCTTCGTGCATATGTCATTGTTTGATTGACGGTGATATAGGGGACGAGTGGTGTTGGGGTAAGATGCTCGTCTCGCAATCGAAAGATTGTCTGTTCGAATCTCACCTGTCGCTACTCTTCGCCCGCGACCAATCGACGTGAGAGACTGGCGACACTATATAACTCAACGGTCGACGTGTCGTAAAACCAATAACCAACCAGATTGATGGTGATATGGGCGCTGCATGATCGAAGCAGTCGATGTGCTCATAAACTCCAATAACCAACCTATCGGTAGTGGGTGACCTTGAACTTTGTGAAGTTTATTAACACGCGCCCTGGAGGGCCTCTGAAAATTACGCGCACTGAAGGAGGGGCGGATTCGGCCCTCCCCCCCTAAGATCTCGGCTCCTATTAAAGCTGGAGGAACGAAATTCGCAGGGCAGATGGGTACGGTAGTGAACTCTATTGTGTGCAAATTTCATGACAGGTCAATATATTCAAGGTCAAATGACGTCACATTTGTCAAAACTTTCTTCTTTTGCGTGGCTTGGCTTGTCATTGTTATGGATCGCTGTGATTGTGTTTAAATGCTCCAAAATGGGCATCAATGATGTTTTGGACATTACTAATGATGCAATACAGATGCTAGACCCGACATTTGACCTCAGGTCACCTATATAGCAGCATTTTATCAGGTCAGTTACCTGTTCCAGTTACCGGAACCGGGTCTCCCGCCCGACTGCTCCGTCGGGCAGCTCGGCGCAATCGGCTTCGCGACGAAAGGAGTGAAGCGCATGAATAAAGTATGGAAACACTTAGGTACACAGTGACAAACAGTAGTTTTCAGAATGTGTAGGGAGTAACATGCAAAGCGACATCAATCGCACGACAGTCATTTGCATTTATGACAACATTCCAGTTGACCAAGTTTGGTTCCATTAACCGGTCATGAACTTGACTTGACCTCGGTGACCTAACATGACCTTGCAACTATATAGCATGTCAATATACATCAAACAAGTCGCTAGTGTTACCAAGAACACTTTCCTTTTGCCGATATACGGGAAGCGCATCAGCGCCGATTTTTGTGGTCTGGCGCTACGAAATGTTTTGACTGTAACGGGCCCCTAACTCGATTGTTTGGCCGATTTCCATTTTTCTTGCTTTAAGCGACGCGCCGGTCATTTCTAAGCAGGTACGCAAAAAATGGCGTATATCGACCGGTAAAATCTGGAGTTATGTACGAAAAACCGGAGGGGTGGGCGGATTTCGCCCCCCCCCCTCCAGTGCCCGTGTTAAGGCGAACTATGAGACTTATATTAGTATTTTAAAAACTTTTTGTTAAGCAAACATTTTTATATCACCCTTCTTCATCTCATTGTTCAATCCCCCGTAGTTTTTTTTTCAGTGGGAGGAAACTTACTTGAAATACGTCCGTTCCGAAAATCGGAAAATCATAGAAACTATGGAGAACGGACGCGTATATGGGATATTTAGAAGCAACACATTATAAAAAAAGAAGTTTTCATAACGCAGACAAACCATGCCCGTTTGTGTTTCTGCCTTCAAATTTATCAATTTCAATGGGCTAGGGGTCACAGAAAGTCACGAGGTCAAACGTGAGAAATGTTGATATTTTATCACATGTGTGTTTTTTTAATCATTTTTCTTCTCAAAGATGCATAATACGTCAGACTTCCTCCTCATCATCGATGATATATTTATCGATGATGCCAAAAATACCCTTGTTATGTGACCTCAAAATACTGCCGTAGGCTATAACTCCGAAACCGTTGGTCAGATCGAGCTAAAACATGTTCAGGCGTGTTCAGAGCACAAGACTACCCTGTACACCAATTTTGGTCTAAGTACAAATATAGTGGGTGTAAAATTTGAAAAAGTTTGGTCGATCTGTCGTGGAACGCACCAGCTGTGCTGTTCGGCATATTTGTGGCCAGATTAGATCCTATCGACCTGGGGACGAGTGGCATTTCCTGTGGACTGGCGCGAAAAAAAGAATATAATTCGCTGTTTTCTCTCCTTGTTAGTGTGTTCAGGGTATTTATCACGCTGTTTTCTCTCCTTGTTAGCGTGCTCAGGGTATTTATCACGCTGTTTTTGCTCCTTGTTAGTGTGCTCAGGGTATTTATCACACTTGCTTCTCTCCTTGTTAGTGTGCTCAGGGTATTTATCACGCTGTTTTCTCCCCTTGTTAGTGTGCTCAGGGTATTGATCACGCTTGTTTCACCTTGTTACTTGTGGGTGGTGCATGATCAGTGGTTTTGCCGCGGCTCCAGACCAGCCGGTCGGTGGTTGGTTTGTCTAGGTGCATTTGGAAGGTTGCCAGTCACAGCGCCGGTCATCGTCACAGATCCTCTCGAGCTGAAGCGACGGCTTCAAGGTGCCCACAATTCGGTACGAAACGGTGCTGACTCGCACCATCCATTGGCCACCATGCTCTCGCCGGTATGACCACCATGCTCTCACCGGTATGGCCACCATGCTCTCACCGGTCTGCCTACCGTACTCTCGCCGGTATGGCTACCGTACTCTCACCGGTTTGGCCACCATGCTCTCACCGGTATGGCCACCATGCTCTCACCGGTCTGGCTACCGCACTCTCGCCGGTCTGGCCACCATGCTCTCACCGATCTGGCCACCATGCTCTCACAGGTCTGGTCACCATGCTCTCACCGGTCTGGCTACCGTACTCTCGCAGGTATGACTACCGTACTCTCACCGGTTTGGCCACCATGCAGCACAGCGAGTACGTGCGAGACGGCGTGTATGTCCGACGGCCGGCAGCGGGTCGGGTGTGTCACGGGGCCGATCACAGTACGCCTCCATTTCAGAACAGGCTACGGAGCCGTCGGAACTCGGGATAGACGGGCAGTCGTGGGTGACAGGTCTGAAGTTGGCGCTGCCAAAATGACGCCGCCTGCATATGGTTGTGTTGAGCGAGCTGCCAGCTGGGCGATAGGCCGAGTTCCGTTCTGTCGCCACAGAGACGAAGAATGTCGGAAGACGTTCCTTCCGTTCTGTTATCTCGAAGACGAGTCGTGTCTGGAGGTCCCGTCCGAGCTTGTCACACCAAGCTACACGTTCAGTGTCGCAGCTGTCGTAACGGACGTCCTCTCTTCGTTGCAGGTGGAGATCCTCAGCCATTCGGGACCCCACCGGCGCCTTTGGATGGGGCCTCAGTTCTCGTTCCGGCCCTTCTCTGACTCGGGTCAAGGGTCAGTACTCATGCAAGTGTATTTTTAGACGGAAGGTCGTCATCCACGTTGCACCCAAGGGTGCATTCCGTATCTTGTGTAGCAGTCAGTGTGTCGTTCTTCATCTGGGCTAGCTTGGCGCTGACTGGGACACCTAGCCAAACGCGACATGATGGGGTTGGCTATTTTCTTCTGGTCGTCGTCGAAACAAACTGCCATATCCGAAACAGAAATTGTAATCGATGGCACAGGAACAAGTGTATAGCACGGAATAAAATTGATAGTAAAAGGTCAAGTGGATAGCACAGGATCAAATGGATTCCACAGGATCGAATGGATAGCACAGGATCAAATTGATAGCACAGGATCAGATGTATAGCACAGGATCAAGTGGTTAGCACAGGATCAAGTGGATAGCACAGGATCAAATGGATAGCACAGGATCAAATGGATAGCAATGATCAAATGTATAACAGGATGGAATGGATAGTACAGGATCAAATTCATAGCACCGGATCAAATGGATAGCACAGGATCAAATGGATAGCACATGCTCAAGTGGCCTTCGCGGGTAGGTCGATGAATCTCCACATTATGTTAGAGATTCAGGTGAACGGAAAATCAACTATTGCATTGTATTGTACCACACAATTCAGGTGGCATCCATTCAAATGACGGCAATGTCACACTATCATCAATAAGTGTAGAGCTGATAGGCTTGTCAATGGGAACGAAATAATACTTATGCAGTTGCATGACTAAACACACACACACACGCACGCACGCACGCACGCACGCACGCACGCACGCACGCACGCACGCACGCACGCACGCACGCACGCACGCACGCACGCACGCACGCACGCACGCACACACGCACGCACACACGCACGCACGCATGCACACACGCACGCACGCATGCACACGGACACACACATACACACACACACTCACTCACTCACTCACTCACTCACTCACTCACTCACTCACTCACTCACTCACTCACTCACTCACTCACTCACTCACTCACTCACTCACACACACACACACACACACACACACACACACACACACACACACACACACACACACATATACACACATACACAGGCCACAGGTGGGAAAGAGTTATGATATATAGTACTCGGAATGACATTTCGAACCGCCACTTGCACAACATTGCGTTCTGCCTATATTTCGTATATTTTAAATTATTTCCTATTTATTGAGACCGTCAACCGCCCTTCCGCTTTCCTGTTCAATGAACGTAATCTTCACCGGCTACTAAGTCCGGACGTAAATGTCAGCAACGTCGATCGCATCTTTGCCGTAGGGTCGATATACTGCGGATGGTGAAGCGTTGTCACTGAAAATTGTGGAATAGAAGTCACCTCGAAACCACACAAACCCGCAATGAACGCGGCCGGCACACTTGACGCCCAGTAACTACTGGCGGAGCTAAAGACCAAGCGACAGTGGCGCGACAAGTTTCGACATCCGCCTCATATGCGGCTGAAAGCCTGGGCCTTTCGGAGTTGACTGCAGTTGTTCGTTAGACCGAATCGCGGGGAGGGGGCGTGGTGGCTATTCTCTTGCTTGATGTTACTTTTGGTGCGTAACTTTGTGTGCTTTTAGAATATTAACGTTCCGCTTGTAGTATTACCTCCATCTGGCTGCTTGTCGCCTTGCTCCTTCCGATATCCCTTGTCCGTATTATCCTGCGAATCTTGTCCCATATCCCATAATCTCAGTGCACCGTAAATCTCCTCCCAAAGAAACATTCACTCCAGCCCTGCACCGGCGACATGTAATTAAGTCTCGATCATGTTTTAAATATTGCATTTTTGGAGGTTTGCATTCCGCCGACATCTCCATGCATTTACAGGTTTCTCATGTCAGTTGAGGAGCTGATTGCAATATTGGCCTAACCCTTAATCATATATTGACCAATATAGCATGTTAAGGTGTTCTTGACGCTTCAGACCACCTAATTATTAATTCGTAGCAAACATTGGTCAACTGTATAAAAAAAAACTGGCACAGTTGTGTTAAATCCTGCTAATTGTTGATCAACATGCAGCATATTTATTGCATATGCGTATTACACAGGTATGAATTATCAGGTTTTGCGTACATATATTGTATTTTACGTAGCTGTAACCTCCAACTACAGGTAGCACCAAAATCGATAATCTTTGTAACGAAGGCAAGGTCGCCTCTGCAACATTGCAATGAACCTTTGTTATAACATTACAATGCTCTTGTATATGAGGTAGGTAGCCTATATACGTTTACACTTCGTATGTCACTCGTGAGACTGACCGTGGGTCCCCTCTGACCGTAGATACTCTTCGACCGTGGGCCCCCCCCTGACCGTGAGTCCCCCTCTGGTCGTGGGTCGCCCTTTGACCGTCGGTACTCTTCGATCGTGGGTCCACTCCGACCGTGGGTCCCCCTCTGACCGTAGGTCCATTCCGACCGTGGGTCTTTCTCAGAATGTAGGTCCTCTTTCCAATCATGGGTCCCCTTTCTAATCGTGGGTCCCCTCTCCGACGGTGGGTTCCCCTTCGCCCGTGGGCCAACTCTTCAATTAGGTCGTGCCTGACCGCTATATGAGGCAAATCTTATCGCCGAATGTACGAGGGCGAGTGTGACCGCTATAAGCGCAGATCTGATCGCTATATGAGGGCAGATCCGATCGCCGTATGAGGACGAGTGTGATCATGCTGATCATATGGGAACATGATCATATTGTAACAGATCTGACCGCTGCATGAGACCGAGTCTGACCGCTCTATGAGGGCGAGTTCGACCGCTATATGAGTGCAGGTCTAACCACTATATGAAGCCGAGTCTAACCTCTCTATGAGGGCAAGTCTGACCTCTATATGAGGGCAAGTCTGGCCACTCTATGAGGACGTCTGACTTCTATATGGGGGCGAGTGTGACCACTATATGGGGGCGAGTGTGACCGCTATATTGGATGAGTCTGACCACGATCTTGAAGGCGAGTCTGGCCGCTATATGGGGGCGAGTGTGGCCGCTATAATGGGGCGAGTGTGGCTGCTATATGGGGCGAGTTGGACGGCTATATTGGGGCGAGTGTGACCGCGCTGTGAGAGCGGGTCTGACCACGAGTCGGACGAGTGGGAAAGGCCCCCGTGTAGCGTACAGTTGACTGGTGCCGTGCCGTAGCCACATCAGGGTGGGCAGTCGACGGCGACTGTGTGGTCGGGTGTTGGCGGCCGCCGACATCCATCGGGAGCGTATGACGGTGTGATTACCTCGGCGCCGCCGGCCGGTCGGCTGGCCAGCTGTGACCGGCCCCGGCCGCCCCGGCTCCCCCGGCTCCAGCCGCACCCCACCATCTGATGAGGGCGCTCCAATCCTACGGCAGAAAGCCAGCCATTTCCCGCCAGATTTAGGGATTTACCGCTCGGAGTTATTCAGAGCAGATGCCGCCCGCGCTAGATACAGGAGATAGGTACGAGATCTCAAGGGAGGTAGGCGGGGAGAAAAACATAGATTTTGGAAGTACAGAAAAGTAATGTGAACGTAGTGTCGTGAACGGTTTGGCGCTGTGATGTAGCAACTGAATGACAGTGGGCGATATGGAGTGGTTTTCTGGCGATTTCGAGTAGGACCACTCCATATCGCCAAAAGTTTAAAATGGCGGCAGGACATCGATAAGAAAATTGCTAAAAGTACCAAACTCGGTGCATAGGTGCCCAAAAGAGCAATGCATTTAACCCCGTTGTCCGTTTTGAGCTACCTATGACACCTGAAAATCGGAGAAAAATTAGAGTTTTGGGAAAATCCTTCCGAGCCGGGTAGGTCAAAGTTTTTTTGGGTCAAATCAGGTCAGGTCAAGGTTTTGGGGTAACTTTCTAACCTCATCACGATAGGCCATGCAAAAAAAGGTAGGCCAAGCGGTTTTGAGGGGCCCATATTCAATCTTGGTGCAAAGTATGGCGAAGGTATGATAGTACATCTTCCTCCGTAGCTCTGGAAATACTTTACATAAATCTTGATAGAAATGTTCTGAATTAACTTTTGCACAGTTCACTTAACACTGCACATAAATTATTCCAAGTGGTAATATTCCACGTAGAATTTCACGGCTAGTGCGCTCGTGAAATAATTTTTGAAATCTGACAATTAGGGCGCCCCCTAGGAGCAAACAACTAAGTAGCGTAATGCGATGGGAAAACGTTATTGTCGCCTAACACGTTAACTATGGGAAATTTTAACAGCAATGACATTACAGGAATCAATCTGCTACAATCAATTCGACATGGTTTCGTGTAAATAAGTCCAAAATTGGCCGGTTGCTCTTCGAGGTAATCGCGTTTCCAAATTTCCCGACACGCGAAAAGTGCAAAATAATGAGTATACGTCAAGTTTGCCGTGTTCTGGATGACAAACTAAGAGATATAACTGAATGCGGTCTTTTGCGACGTCTAGGACTGGTATTTGGCTATCAGTCCTCAAACGTACCATGATGGTAAGTGGTAACTGGAACAGTTATTGAGGTACCAAAATATGCATGTTTCAGAAATTTCAAAATTCGCAGCCTCAGCTTGCTGAGTTTTGATAATTGAGGTGGTGGATTCAGGGCTTTAGGTACCTTAGTACCTTTTGAAAAAATGAAAACATTGATTTAAAAAGAAAATTTTTTGAAAAGCTACTTTTAAATAATAATACAGAATTTTCCTTTATGTCATCGTATTGGGCACCTCAAACTGAAAGTTTGATTCAGTTTTGTGAAATTAAACACTGAAGAAAATATAACTCTGAAACTTTATGAGTTTAAATTGTGTGAGTAAACATTCTGAAAACACAAAAGGTTGTTTCCTCTAGATCATCATTTTTTTTCTCGCACGCATAAACTGGTGCCATATTCGTGATCAGCACATCGAACTGGACCAGAAACACATTTTGAAAGGTGTTCAACCTGATTAGCAAAAAAAGTTAATGTTGAGCAATTTTCGGGAATCACCCAAAACACACGCACATGGATAAATTTTCACGACGAAAGTTACGTACCGATTTGCAATATTTGCAATATTGCAACAGAATTTCTTATTTCATGTTCAGAATTTCTTAATTTCATTAAGAATTCAATGGGCCATTATTTGGCCCTAGCCAATTTCAATGATACTTAATTTCATACGCAGCCGTAAGGGAGGAATATTGGCAATATTTTGAAAACTTCATCAGCCATAACTCGGCGATAGCTTTCCAATTTTGTTATATCGTGTTCCTGTAGAGGCTTATAAGGCGTGTCTGGGAAAAATACGCGACGAAATATTGTCCGGTAATCATGCGGACCAGAAACGATATAATTTTCCCATGTTAAACCTATGGCAGAGCTCGGTGAAATGAAGCATATTTCAAAATTGTCTTTAAAAAAAGTCTTTAAAAATTTTTAAAAAAAAAGTGTGTTGTAATAGGCTCCATTGTTCACTACGAATCGATTGGTGGTCGAAATTTTGAAATTGATCAACAATTTTAGAAGTTATGAGCATAAAACCGATATGTAATGCCAAACATGGCAAAATCGCGAAAAAGGCGATGACCCCTCACGGCTAAATCACGATGGCTATGACGTTGTACAACACGGCAGTTAGGATTGTTTTAATAGGACTTTCTTGTGCCCTGCAACTGGTGTTTTTAGCTCTTTTGTGGAATTTTCACGGGCCTCTGAACATTGGTGAAAATTCGATTTTTCGTGATTTTGGTTTATCACCTCTGGAATTTTCGATTTTGGGTTTTTGTATACTTTTTCATCACAAGCATGTTTTTGAGGTGCAACAAAATGGAGAAAAATAAAGAAACAAAAATCCCCCCTCCAAATACAAATTTTGGCCATGCCACTCCGAAAAAAAATCAAAGATTTTTTATTTTTTGCAAAATCAAATTGTGTGCCGATTAGAGCTATGTTTTGTTTTTGGGAGCTAATAAAATCAGGGGTAATTTTAAAAGTCATTCAGTTTCAACTTTTCTAAATGTTATCATCCAATGCTAAGACAACGGGAAACAGTGTCCCCTTATAAAATTCACACGAAACTAAGTTACCGGACGATTTCAACAAATGAAGCATGAGAGGAACTGCAATTGATGGGCCTTCAATTTAACAATGCCATATAATGCCCGGTCTGTCATAGGCAAATGGCCATGGGCGTTTGAAAATGGGATACTTTTTTTTCAGAGAAAGAAAGAATCCAAGTTTTCTAGCAAAAGCAAAATTCGTATATCGCATCACGTAGCCCATCAACAACTTTACGATATTCTATCAAGTTATAAGCATACATGTGAACACTTGGGTGTTGAGGGGTTATCGTATTTTTACATGTTAAGTCAATGGGAGATACGATTTTAGAATTCCTGCTTACCCCTTCCAGGAAAACAATTGCAGTCTAGTTGTACTTTCCAGTTCTGATTTGTAATGGGTCATCGATTGGTGAAATAAAATTGAAGATCGGTTGATACTTTTTCAAGTTAAACGCATTTTAAAAGTTATAGTGTTTTTGAATTCTGCGGAAACACGAATAACTCCTTAACCATTAGAGATGTCCGAAAACCGACTGGTGTGCTGGATAGACAATTGATCAGGCTATCTTTCACATTATATCGACGAAGCCGTTCTTTGGCAAATAAATAAGTTATTAGTGGTCCAAAATCTCACATTTTCACTTTTGATCGCTTAAAATTAAATAAAAAAATGCGTTATACAGCTAGAACAAAACCAAGATATTTTCGGACTCGGCGCATCATGTTACGCCTAGGAAAATTACGTTGTATTAGAAAATGTCTCAAACAAGAATTTGGAAACACTTTTAACCCTCCAGCCAGTTTGTTGTCACAGTGTATAGTTTCGGCACCCACTCGCTGAATATTAGACCGAGAATGAAAATTGTGATTTCCATGTGTTGGTATTGAACAGGCCAATGGAACAAAATAGTTTAAAACTTGTCAAATGCCTTCGCTATATTAGACATTTTGAGTATTCTCTAAGCGTTATTACAACCAAGAGATCATGCGGAACGATGCGAAATGTTTGCCCCTGGAGTGAAATTCAATTATAATCCAAAATGCTCTCCGCCCGGACTGAAACATGTGTAACGCGAAAAGTTACCGTCATATTAAAAATCCGAGGGCATATTCGTGTTGAGCGGGTCATTCTACGTGCATGAGCATCAACCGAAAAATGTAGAAAAAGGAACAAAAATTTTAAAGTTTTTTTATCTCCTGTTTTCAAAATTTTGCTTCACACAACGTATACCTCACTGAATCCTAAACAAAATGACATACATCATATTTCGCTAGCTTTCTTAGTTTTCCTGCAAATATTTATCAAATAAGACCTGTTTCGTTCATGCTATGAACATGCAAAATGAATTATTTTCCTGTTTGAACGCGAATAACTCCCCCAGAGTTTCGTTGTCGTGGGGTGTATGCCAGGCACGTGGCACGTGCTCAAAGTTAACACGACCCCCACATTGGCTTAGCGTGTGATTTGGGAATTTCCATGCGGCGGCCGAGACGGAGCCTATTGGCGACTGGCACAGTTCACAGCACAGATCACGGCACGTGGCACGTGCTCAAAGTTGGCACGACCCCCTCATTGGTTTAACATGGGATTCGTAAACTTCCCGACACAGACCGAAACCGGCGCATATTGGCGCCTGACACGGCTCTCAACACAGGTCACGAAATATGGCTGACATCACGTGAAAGCCCCAAATGTTGGCTATCCACTGGACAAAATTTCGTCACGATCGGGTGAACGTGGTGCGCGTGAGCGTCACGGGGGTCCTGAGAGGACGTGTCATCGGCCGCCCATAGGAATAGCATGTACAACCGGAATTTTTCACCAATTTTAGCGCACCCGATCGGCACGATTCAGAGCGCCATATTTCGACAACCAATGGACCGATCGACACCAAAACAACACCTTAGTGTTGCCACGACAATTTCCAACATCGCGAAGGCAACCGTTTCCGGGTCACACGTCACGCGCACGCGAGGGGTGTGAAAAGCGGAAGTGACGCTTTTGAGCGTTTTTCACGATTGGGTCTGGTTATCGGAAACGGCTCAACTTGGCGACTTGCCGTGACGTTCACCACCTGGGCGGATGTACCGGCTATCCTTTTCCCATTGACTATCATGGGCTGCAGTGTGTGCGGGCGCCGTCATCGTCACACTGGCTGCACGTGTTTCGGTCGGTGAGAAAGGCTCCGCTTTCCACTGTCCCCACACCACTGTCGAATGACTTTTCACGGAGAAAGTTGTATGCGCGTGTAGCCACACTCTTTGTGATGCTCACGGTTCCTTCGGATTTTCCTCATCGCAAAAAGTTTGGTTGCAATCTTCGATGCCCGCAACCATTACAAACGACATTTTTTTCGCCCTCATTTTGCGCTCCACTACACGTGAGCCGCTTCACCAGCGATTCCCACGAAGTTCAGTCAGCAGTCGAAAAAAACGATGGCGGCTTGCGCATCCGCGGCGGCGACTTCTCCACGGGAGCGATATTTTGAAATTAAAATATTCCGGAACAGGAAATGAATTCCACTACAATTCGCATAGCGGTCGAACCATTAGACCAAGCACATGAAACTAACATCAAATTTGTCGCTTAACGCAGCGGAGCAAGTGCCGAAGGCGCTTGTCTCTTCTCTATTATACTATTTGAGTAAAAAAAAGTATGTTTGTCTGTCCGTCGTCTTTTGTCCTTTTGTGGAATGCCATCGTGTGTAGGTTCGACCATGGGTCGCACGTGTTTGAAATTTTCACACGCGACAGACGATCGATGTGTGATGTGCTGTGCCGAGTTTCGTTGTCGTGGGGTGTATGCCGGGTACGTGGCACGTGCTCAAAGTTGACACGACCCCCTCATTGGCTTAACGTGTGATTTGGGAAATTCAATGCGGCGGTCGAGACGGGCGCATATTGGCGACTGGCACGGCTCACAACACAGATAACGAAACATTGCTGACATCGCGCGAAAGCCCCAAATGTTGGCTATCCACTGGACAAGATTTCGTCACGACCCGGTCAACGTGCCGCGCGTGAGCGTCACGGGGGTCCTGAGAGAACTGGTCGGCGGCCGTCCATAGGAATATCATTTAAAACTGGATTTTTTTGCACGAATTTTAGCGCTCCCGATCGACCCGATTCACACCGCCATATCTCGACAGCCAATGGTCCGATCGACACCAAACCAACACCTTGGTGTTGCCACAATTGCCACACACCACTTTCCGATGACATTTCGCGGATGAAGTTGTGTGCGCAGATAGCCCCAATCTTTGTGATGCCCACGGTTCCTTCGGATTTTCCCCATCGCAAATAGTTTGTTTGTAATCGTTGATGCCCACCACCCTTACCAGACGACATTTTTCGCCGTCAATTTGCGCTTGAACGCGTGAGCAGGGGTGTCGATTTGTGAAAAACATTGGGGGGGGGGGGCGAAGTGTCAACGTACTAGACCCCCACCCCCAAACTAAAACTCATCGGATTTCGCCCACTATATTTTCAGACCTCAATAATTCTGATTTTGTATTTGACAATGTATATGTTTATGTTTATTCAGCATCCTCGCCAACGTGAAAAATCGTCCAGTAACAGATGAAGTCACATAAGCAAAAGAGCAGTACACAGTACATGTCAACATAAAAACTTTGAGTCATAGTCAACATTGAGTCGACTACAGAGTCATACGATGGACTCGGGTCCATCGTAATCGTCATCGTCAACGTTACCGTCACCCTCCCCTCACCCTACACACCAACAAACACACACCGGCTTAAGTAAAATATGTCCGCGCCCATATGCAGGCTAAAACACACCGGCCTTGATGGAGCATCGGAGCACAGCAGGCCTGAACTGTGATGACGATGGGTGAAAGTATTTCCTTGGTGCCTAACATTAGGGAGGGGCGAAGGCAAAGTTTGGGTGGGGCGAATTCGGGGTCGGGGAGGGGGAACAGCCTCCACAAAAGCATATAATCCAAAACAATGTCCTCTGATCAAACATGTGCGTTGATGTAGTCATCGTGATCGCCGAGTCTAGTCAGTCACCACTCACGACACCAAGCAAACTAAAATTAACAACGGATCATAGACATCAATCAGCGCAATCGTCCTACTACTTTTTTTAATTCTCTAGCTTGAGATTCTAGGATTTTCTACTTCGACTTTTATCTTTCGATGCTACGGTTTTGGATGCCTGAAGAATAGACGTCACGACCGGTGGCCGCTATACCCAATTGTATTTTTCAAGGAGGGAGACAGGAAATTTGCAACTTCAAACAAGTAATTACTATATTGCTGCTAATTACTGATTATTGATGAGTGGTATTGTCTTTCCTCACTCAAACGTATCAATGAAAGCATTCTCGTACTATGCCTAGCTGCGCCAGCATGCAAAATACAAATACCGGGCAGTCCTTCATTTTGACGAGAAAACATATAACGTGCAAAATATATATGGGCAATGCATAAAACTTCGTATGTTTCATGATTGGCCCCGCCCCCACCCAAACTACAAATTATTTTGTGCGGAGTAAAGTAAAATTAAAGCCATTTAGACATCAGGGAGACGTCCAAATCCCAGCCTCCGCCTTTCAGCACCCAAAACATCGCACAAACTATTACGCAAAATTCCCTTAACGTGCAACGTCCACCCGCCTGCACCCTGGATCGCAAACACCGCTTTTATAGACAGGCATGCGTAATTGCTTTAAAGGCGGCGCCAACGACCTTATGGTCCGGCACGCCGTGAACAATAACTTCCCCCCCATGCGCAGCAAAACCGAAACATGCCTGACGCTACCAATTAATCTCGCAACGAGGAAAAAGCTGTGACGTCACCAAGGCTTGAAGGCGAACTTTGGTGGGTAATCTTTACCTTTCGGCCGACACATACTGCCAAGGTTAGTGATTTGTAAAGAGATGTACAGTGGGGAACAGTGACGTCACAGGAGTCAGGGAAGTGACGTCACAGGAGTCAGGGAAGTGACGTCACAGGAGTCGGGTGTCGATAAAGATTACCACCTAACCTAGACTAAGATAATGTAGCATATTATACAAAATGTATCATAGCCTAATATAATCTAACCTAACCTAGCCGAACCTAACCGAAAAAACAGAATCCTCCGAAGTCAAAATTTCGGCCATGACGTCATGAAATATATGCGACATTGCATAGGCAACTCTTTACAAATCACTAACCTTGGCAGTATGTGTCGGCCGAAAGGTAAAGATTACCCTTTGGTGTACCTTTTACGGTTTGCTTTGGAAGTCATGTGAGCCATAGCTGACCTCTAATAGCATCATTTCTGTTAAATTGAAATATTTCCCTGAGATATCCCTGTTCCTGACCATGAACAAATTTGAAGACCTCGATGATATCTCCTCTCAGCCTTCTATATCTAAGTGAAAACATATTCAATTTCTTCAATCTTTCCTCATATGCCAGGTTGCCTATACCAATACCATTAACCATTTTTGTTGCCCTCTTTTGTACTCTCTAAATTCCAACAGTCTTTTTCATAACTAGGGGACCAAGCTTGGACACAGTATTCCAAATGTGGCCTGACATATGCACAGTAAAGCTTCCT
Source organism: Ashinkailepas kermadecensis (assembly GCA_034440615.1). Taxonomy (NCBI): domain Eukaryota; kingdom Metazoa; phylum Arthropoda; class Thecostraca; family Neolepadidae; genus Ashinkailepas; species Ashinkailepas kermadecensis. The sequence goes on from JAOTOM010002372.1 coordinate 49,385, forward strand.
GATGACTTCCTCACTTTTGTATGATACATTCCTATTTATTGCCCCAAGCATTTAGTACCTTTTTCCTGGCTTCTTTGGTCTGTTCTGATGCCCCAAATTTTGTGTTCAAAATAACACCTAAGTCCTTCTCCTGCTGAGTCACTGATAGTACTTGGCCACCCATCAAGTACAGAGCCTTGATATGCTGCCTACCTACATGCATGATTTTGCACTTATCAAAATTAAATTTCATTTGCCATTTTTCGGACCACTTCACAAGCTCGTCTAAGTCTTTCTGCAGCATGTACCTAGGTGCCTAGGTATCAGGTAAATATCAAGATGATAGTGTGATGAGTGGGCTGTTGAAGATAATTATAGTTTGTATATCATTAGCTTTGTATATCATCAGCTAATCTCAACATTTTATGATGTAAGTTGTCCTTCCACAGTGGAGGGAAATTCAGCTATTTTGGTTTTTTTTTGCACACCATATTGAATTTTGTAGCAAAAGGTGGAGAGTCAGTCCACTATCTAATCCAAATCGGTTTCTTTTCAGTATAAAATGTGTTGGTTAACATCAAAATCGTAGGGCCTGCCTATTGATTCGACATTTTGAAATGCCCATATAAATTTTACCAAGGCGTAGACGACACACAAAGTAGTGTCGTTTTGTTCAGGGTTTCGAGCACTTGCGATTCATATGCAACAACATAGATTTAATGTTTCTCGAATTCTCGCGAATATTATAATTCTTCTTTCCCCATAGAAACTTGTAGTGTTCAATTCCCATATAGGTTTCTTCAGCCATATTGTTTGACTACCCGACCCGGGCCTAGACAGTGATTTTTGTGAAAGTCGTAGGGGCCTGCCAAGAGACTCGAAATTTTGAGATGCCCATATAATTTTCCAAAGGGGAAGACGACACAACAAATAGTGGCGTTTTATCTGGGATTTCGAGCGCTTTCGATTGATACGCAACAAGATATATTTAACATGTTTCTCGAATGTTCGCAAATATAATAATTTTCTTTCCCCATAGAAACTTGTAGTGTTCAATGCTCATATAGTTTTCTTCAGCCATTTAGTTTTCAATTCCCATATAGGTTTCTTCAGCCATATTGTTTCACTACCCGACCCGGGCCTAGACAGTTATTTGTGTCAAAATCGTAGGGGCCTGCCCATAGACTCGAAATTTTGCGATGCCCATATAGTTTTTCCTAAGGTGTAGACGACATGACAAGTAGGGTCGTTTTGTTTGGGATATCGAGCACTTTCGACTGATATACAACAAAATATCTTTAACATGTTTCTCGAATTTTCGCGAATATTCTAATTGTTCTTTCCCCATAGAAACTTTTAGTATTCAATTCCCATATAGGTTTTTTCAGCCATATTGATTGGTTACCCGACCCGGGCCTCGACAGGGATTTTTGTGAAAATCGTAGGGGCCTGCCCATAGACTCGAAATTGTTTGATGTCCATATATTTTTTCCTATGGGGTAGGCGAAATAAAAAGTAGTGGCATTTTGTTTGGAATTTCGCGCACTTGCGATTGATATGCAACACGATAGATCTAGCATTCTTCTATAATTTTCACGCAAATTATATTTCTTCTTTCCTCATAGGAACTTTTAGTATTCAATTCCCATATAGGTTTCTTCAGCCATATTGATTGGTTACCCGACCCGGGCCTCGACAGGGATTTTGTGAAAATCGTAGGGGCCTGCCCATAGACTCGAAATTTTGTGATGTCCATATATTTTTTCCTATGGGGTAGGCGAAATAAAAATTAGTTACATTTTGTTTGGCATTTCGAGCACTTTCGATTGATATGCAACACGATATATTTTGCATTCTTCTATAATTTTCACGCAAATTATATTTCTTCTTTCCCCATAGGAACTTTTAGTATTCAATTCCCGTATAGGTTTCTTCAGCCATATTGATTAGTTACCCCACCCGGGCTTAGACAGTGATTTTTGTCGAAATCGTAGGGGCCTTCCCATAGACTCGAAATTTTGAGATACCCATATAATTTTTCCTAAGGGATAAACGACGTAACAAGTAGGGTCATTTTGTTTGGGATATCGAGCACTTTCGACGGATATGCAACAAGATATCTTTAACATGTTTCTCGAATTTTCGGGAATATTCTAATTGTTCTTTCCCCATAGAAACCTTTAGTATTCAAATCCCATATATGTTTCTTCAGCCATATTGATTGACTACCAGACTCGGACCTAGACAGTGATTTTTGTGAAAATCGCAGGGGCCTGCCCATAGACTCGAAATTGTGTAATGCCCATACAATTTTTCCCAAAGGGTAGGTGAAATAAAAATTAGTGGCATTTTGTTTGGAATTTCGCGCACTTGCGATTGATATGCAACACGATAGATCTAGCATTCTTCTATAATTTTCACGCAAATTATATTTCTTCTTTCCCCATAGGAACTTTTAGTATTCAATTCCCATATAGGTTTCTTCAGCCATATTGATTGGTTACCCAACCCGGGCCTCGACAGGGATTTTTGTGAAAATCGTAGGGGCCTGCCCATAGACTCGCAATTTTGTGATGTCCATATATTTTTTCCTATGGGGTAGGCGAAATAAAAATTAGTTACACTTTGTTTGGCATTTCGAGCACTTTCGATTGATATGCAACACGATATATTTTGCATTCTTCTATAATTTTCACGCAAATTATATTTATTCTTTCCCCATAGGAACTTTTAGTCTTCAATTCCCATATAGGTTTCTTCAGCCATATTGATTGTCTACCCGACCCGGACCTAGACAGTGATTTTTGTGAAAATCGTAGGGGCCTGCCCATAGACTCGAAATTTGGTCATGCCCATACAATTTTTCCTTAGGTGCCGACGAAATGAAGAGTATGTTCATATTGTTTGGCATTTCGAGCACTTTCGATTGATATGCAGCACGTTAGATTCGATGTCCACCGAGATCGAAGGTTCCGTCGATCCCTGCCGAATCTCTGCTTACTTCCACTACATCGTGTCGGCGCCGTGTCTGTCGCGTCTGCACCGTGTCTGTCGCGTCTGTGCCACGTCTGTCGCACCTGTGCCGATTCCATCGCGTCTGCCGCTTTCGCGCCACGCCACTCTCATCTGCGCCGCGTGCATCCCGTCCCCGTCGCGTATGACGCGTCTGCGACACGTCTGTCGCGTCTGCGACACGTCTGTCGCGTCTGCACGTCTGTCGCATCTGCGCCGGATCCGTCGCGTCTGTCGCGTCTATGCCGCGTCTGTGTTTTCGGCGCCGCGTTTGTCGCGTCTGCACGGCACATGTAGCGTCTGCGCCGCGTCTGTCGCGTCTGCGCCGTGTCTGTCGCGTCCGCGGGACATCTGTCGCACCCGCACCGAGTCTGTCGCACATTTTGCGCTTGCGCCGCGTCTGTCGCGTCTGCGTCGCGTTCGTCGCGTCTGCGCCGCGTATGTCGCGTCTGCGCCGTGTCTGCGCCGCAGCAGTCACGTCCCCGTCGCAAGTGACGGGTCTGCGCCGTGTCTGTCGCGTCTGCACGGTGTCTGTCGCGTCTGCGCCTCGTCTGTCGCGTCTGTCGCGTTCCCGCCGCGTCAGTCTCATCTGCGCCGCGTTGTCGCGTCTGCCCCGCGTCTGCTCCGTGTCTGACGCGTGGCTCGATTTAAACCAGAATAACGGCCGAACTAATGGACCGATCGACATGAAACCAACACCACTTTGTAGCGAAAACATGCAATCTTTCGCTCAGCGAAGCGAGCGGGACTTCACTTGATATATAATGAATGATGAGAAAAGATCCAATGCTACACTAAAATTCGCATAGCGGTCGAGCGGCGGAGCAAGTGCCGAAGGCGCTTGTATCTTCCATTTGGGAAGCTGCCAGTTCGAAATAATCGGGGCAGTTTTAGCTTGGATCACATCCGATCGTCAGAGGCAAATGGATCGTCGAAGATGACGCTATTATTCTTGTTTGTGCCGATGTATACAAATGCAACTGGAAGTAAGCCAGAAGCAATGTTTATCGGCCTCCCGACGACCGACAAGATGAGGACGTTGTCGAGCGATTTTGCACGCCGAGACAGTCCGCCGTTCCCTGCTAGTGGCCCCGCTTGCTGCGACGAACATTTCTATGTATATATACCACTGGTAGACAGGGGTACGATTATTTTGATAGGTGTGGGCACGCCTAAGGATGAGGGGGGAGACTGGAACCAGAGTACTTGCCTCAGAAGTGTAAACATTGACGTTTTTCACATCAATGTTTAGCTTGAAAACGGTGAATTTGTCTTCCATTTTTGTGAAAACTGCCACAAAGTAGAAGTATACTTTTTTTTTAAAGTTGGGAACTGTGACTTGTTAGTATCCATCTTGTCGGAAACATGGATGTCCACAGCCCTTTCATATTATCATTAAGTGAAGAGAATTGACATTTTCTAGCAGACTGCAGCATGCTGAAGCTTTCAAGACATTTGGCAAATTTGTGCTATGCAATTTTTGAATTCTCGGAATTTCTTTTTCCAGCGCAATGTTCATGAATATGGTTAACATGATGTGGCTACTCGTTTTCTCCGCAAATGCATGCTTTTCAGTTGGCTCGCAAAATAACACCAAAAGTGGGCTTGGAAATGGGTAATATAGCAGAAAAAAATGATGAAAAAACGAAAAAGTGTAGCATAGCCTAACCTAACATAACCTAACTTCCCATGGAAAAAGGTATTGGAAAAAATGCGCCACCTTCAAGCAATTTTTGCTCTAAGAAGAATTACTCGAAAACAAAACATAACGTAACATGGCATACACTTTTTATGGGATTTTCTTTTTAATTCAAGATAAAAACCAAACTCAACATAGCCACTTTGGTTCATGCAGATAAAATGTATGCAAAATTTGTCTCGTGAATACCTACACCTGCAGGTAGCTGATCATGTCTACCTACACTGACTGATAATTGATTGCATGAATTGCTACACATGCACAATGTGTATATCTCTGCAAGTAAGCTAATTAAAATTCCACAACATGCCTGGCATTCCATGTCACGATCAACCTGAAAACATGTGCACCTTGTCTAAAATCCATAGCATATATAAAAATCATGCCTGCAATTCGTCATTAGATAGCAGTCCCTTTTCTTCTCCATGGACATCATCAATATATTGCAGTAATTGGAGCAGGAATCTTACCTACTCTGTTCCATCACAATGCTGCTGGAGGGTATGCTATGACAACTGCCGAACTACGACAATACACATGTGCATTTCAACTGCATCTCTATGTATTTTGCCATATATTTTACCAATCATGTAATGTGAGATGTGCAATATTCACAACTTAAAATAAACTTGGCATGCTATTCATTAATAATTCGTCAAGTACTTACATTGGGATGCAGCTTGCAGTTTACCCCACTATGGAATGCCAATTATGGAACTAGGTATAAACAGCTTGTGTTTTGCTGAGGGAGCCATGGTGTTTGTTCAGCAAAGCCACACATAATTTGTCATTGTCTTTTCCATTATTTTACTCATTTTACCCATAAACATGGTACAAACTTTTGCTGTTTGTACGCACCGCATTGCGCCGGATTTCAAACAAAATGTTAGTTGCTGTATTACCACCATAATGGATTACCTACCCTTCCAAGCTTAATATTTTCGTTAAAATTGGTAACATTTCAGTATCACAAGCCCTCGCCTTAGTATCCATGACGCGAGTCGGTTGAAAAACTTCGCATGGAACAATCCAACGTATTCCTTGTGGTTCCCTGTGTGTTTCGGGCTTGGCCGCTTCGAGACCACCACATATGTGACTTCATTGCTGCGAGGTTTTTTAAATCGATGACAACCCCTAAGTGAAATTATTAAATTATGCTATAAATGCTTCTCCTGTGACAAAAGCATTTCAGTTTTTTTCGACGAAGTATTATTACCGTTTTTTAGCAGCCAAAAACCCATTATGTGAAACTTGTCCATTTGGCACGCCAGTTGGTCGCAGGCGAAGAGTGGCGACAGGTGGGGTTCGAACCCACACACTTTCTGTTCGGAGGCGGGTACCTTGCAGCTAGACTGTTCGTCCCCACCGTGCTGTCAGTAAGCACATGCTACGACGGAGTGCCGGTCTTTTAAATGTCACGTGCGATTTTTTTTGTGGTAGCTCAGTCTCACAATGGTGATGTTTGTGTTCTACGATACACTTGATTCGAGTACAAGTCAGAGCAGCCTAACTGCCCTCACTGCTGGAGGCTTTTAAAGCATACCAGGGAGCGTACATACCCCGACGGAGCCCATGTGCCGTGGGTGGAGGATTCAGCGAATGCATTGTTTACCAGTGAATGCCGGTTTATTTTCTAAATAGGTGCCTAAACCAATTACTAAATCAATATTGCAGCATGTCGGATGTGATGTTGAATATTTGACCAAGATTGGCAACAGCTGTATGCTGTTCACCTCCTCCATTCTCAACTCCGTTGTTTTTCCCATTATTTGCCTTTGTTTCTCACAGACTTTCGGTGTGTGCCGGCCTTCTTGTATGGTCTTGTCCATCTATCCTCCTGCTTTCTCTCGCCTCAACTTTCTATCCTCATCAGCCACGTTGCGTTTTTCTCGCGTCTGTCATATTTTCCTCGCGCCCGGTTTACCCATTGCTTTTCTCATCCACCGAGGCCCCGTCCTTGCCTGACTCCGTGTGTGTCATTCATCAAGTAGACTCGATGATGTCGGCCTCCCTCGCCTAGTCTATTATTCTGTGTCTGTTAGCCGGATGATCTATCGCTCAGCTGTAGAAAGAAGGCAGTACCTTTCTGACAGACATCTTTCACTGCAAAGGATGTTACTGGACAGTGGTGTCCTCCGATAACACTCGGGAACAATTATTTTCTGTGGTATGAATTTTTCAACTGATCCTATGCATTTTTTAACGCTAATTTCAAATCGGTTTTCCTCTACATGCTCTAGTTTTCATGCAATTTGAAACTTGTGATTTTAACAAAAAAGAACACCCATTGCTATTTACACTATGGATAGCTTGAGAACTAGGCTTAGCTCTACCCTACCCTAAGCTAACCTAACCTAACCTAAACTGAGACTAATTATGCTTTAAAAAATTACAAACAGAAGTTTCCTTTATCTTTATTGCTAATTTTGGATTCTAGAGATTTATTATAGATTCACAAAAATAACATCTGGTTTTCTTTGTTTTAGATCTGATATCATGGCTTCTTCAAGTAAACATAAATGTGCAAAGAATCCTGATAAACTATGTTATGTATGGGGCTCCTACACACTTCTTCGTCAAAGACGCAATATAACATAGTTTGTGAGGCGTGCCTATATGGGGACGAGTGGTCTAGGGGTAAGATGCTCGTCTCACAATCGAAAGGTTGTGGGTTCGAGTCTCACCTGTCGCTACTCTTCGCCCGCGACCAATCGGCGTGAGAGATTGGCGACGCTATATGACTCAACGGTCGACGTGTCGTAAAACCAATAACCAATAACCAACCTGAGGCGTGCCTATAGATCCTATTTTGAAGTTCACCTTGAAGACCAAGACAACAAGCTCGAGAGAAACACTAGACCCAGAATGAGTGGCCCATCCGTGAAACTCTGGAAGCAGGCATGCCAAATATTGAGGATGACCAAATCGTCAGCCGAGAAAAGATCATCTTTTCCCCATTCCATATCAAGCTCGGCTTGATGAAACGTGGCGGCATTGAGTAATGTTGGTGAATGTTTCGAACATATAGTTTCTGCCTTTCCTGCTTTGTCTTTCGAGAAGATCAAAGCAGGCGTTCGATGGACCACAAATTTGTGCCTTTGTACGTAATGAGGAATTTGTCAGGAAGATGAATGACCAGGAGAAGGCAGCGAAAGCTGGTTGTCTTTCGTGGCAGTTATACAAAACTTTCTTGGTAACAAAAAGGCAGATAAATATGAGGTTCTGGTTACTAGAATGCTGTTGGCTTTTGGCGATCTTGGATGCAGCATGAGTGTCAAACTCCATTTCCTGAATAGTCACCTTGATCAATTCCCCGAAAACTTTGGGGCTGTCAGTGATGAACAGGGAGAGCTCTTCCATCAAGTCCTCAGGACGATGGAAGAGCACTATCAAGGGCGATGGGACAAATATATGATGGGAGGCTACTGTTGGAGCATCAAACGAGATTGCCGTGAGAATGTCCACAAGCGCAAGAGCTACAAGCGCAAATTTTTGCCTGAATAGGACCTATTTGAACTTTATATTCCATCCTTATCAATTGTTCTGAATCACCTATCATGTATATGTTGAAATATATGTTAATCGATAAATGTGTTTGCCATTTTTCAAACTATAATCCATATAGTAATGCACCTATGCGAAAAATGAAAATATTGAATTGCAAAAAAATATAGAGCTTGCAGAGAAAAAGTAACTTCAGATTTGAATTCAGCATACTCAAATTAGTCGGAACAGACGCTGGTATCAATGCAACAAAAACTTTGTTCCCCAGTGTAATCTACTAACTGCTCGACTGGTTTGACCCATGTTCTCACCTGTTGATCCCGCAGTCGACCTGCGTCTCCCGCGCCGACCTGATGATGCGCTTGTAGGCCACAAGGCTGCGCCTGTAGGCCACAAGGCTGCGCCTGTCGTCCATGACCCGATAATGGGTTTGCATTTTGCAAGGATGCGAAAGATGCCCGTCTGTATTTGGCAGGGGGATGACCGACATCCGTCTGTGTTCGGCGGGAATGTGATCGCAATGTTCTACAATTCCTAAATCTACGTGGAAACCAACACCTAGCAAACTTTTTTGACCCCCTGTGAGCAGAGTTTTGACTTCCTCAGTTGCTTTTCATCAGGCTTCGCAGCATTCAGCTATAGCAACGGTCACGTTTTTAATCATACCCGATTCGTTATATCTATGCTATGATATGTCATGATTTATGTGAAGACCCTTCTCCGTGGCGATTGCATTTGTTGACACATGCTCTGTGTCAACAAATGCAATTTTCACGTATCGGAACATTTTGCCAAATTATTTCCATGTCACCACGGGCTTGGGCATCTCCGTCTACAACCTTCCACTCTACGAAGAGTGAATTTCAGGCCACTATATGACCGCTGTCTGTACTCAACAGGGGTGTGAGCGAGACTCGTGACCTGCTGAGCGCGGCGAGGTCCAGCCCAGTCAACATGCCAGCCCAGCTCGCCTCGCACAGAATCGAGTGCGGCTCGGCCAGTAAGTCGACCCCATACCTCCCCCTCTCCCGCCGCCGCTCTGAGAGCTTAGTAGTAATCGCCGGCATTATTTGCAGCGGTGGCTCCAAGCCCATAGGTCAGCGGCACCAGAAGGCGTGACCTTTCACGCTGGCTCACTTCGTGTTGAGCCTGCTTTACGGGACAATGGGAGCACTGGCCGCGCAAACGGCGACTGGCTGGACAGCCACCGTTGTGCGATTTGCTGTCCTCCGGGGCGAGCCTTTGATGCGGTCTGCGCCACTCCAGGGCATCGTTCGGTGTGGCTATCACCGGGCGTTTTATGTCTTGGGCGATTTCCACCGCCCGGGGTGGCGGCGACGGCACCGGCACTCGCCCGCTCACGTGCTAGCTCCTGCGGCGGCACGTGATGCATTGGCCGGCGCCGACGAAGTGGTGGCGGCGGTGATTGATGCTGCCGGGCTGACTGGGCCGCAGGGCCCGGCGATGCTCTCTGTCGCGCACTGGCCGACGCTGCCTGGTGTGTTCGGCCGCTGATTTAGTGTCAGGCTGCTGGTCCGCGACGGTGCGCCGTTGGAATCGTGGTGTCCATGGAGAAGTCTACCAGTTAACTACGGCAGCTGGCCCATTCCACGATAAATCGACAAGAGCATAACACCCAATATTTTATATTTTGATGAAAATATTTTGCTCGGGTTATCTGATGCGCTGCATCCAGCTGTGCCAATTTTAGAAGATCAAGTCAACGGTCAAGGAGTTTTTTTCGGTCAACGGTCAAGGAGTCAAGAAGAGAAGAGCCTCGGACTTTTCTGAGATGTCACCTAACATGGTTGTCTTTTGAGGTCCTTAGCACAATGAAGAAAAATATGAATTGTGCAAAAGTATATATCGGTGAACTCATAATAATCCACTGCATCTTTTGGCTATTTTGGAATATTCGTTTACGGGATATTTGAAATCGTGACCTAATGCCACGTGACCTGTTTTAAGTTTCGGGACGGTCACAATGCGATTTGAAAAAGTGCAGAAATGGAGTTCGATATCTTATCTTTTGAAGCCAAAACATATATATGAATAGGGTTTGCCCCTAAAACTCAACATATTCGTTCAAAATTAGGCATGCATGGTTGTTTTTGCGCTAGTTTGTCGTGGCCTGTTTGAATATTTGCTTTGAACAGTATATTACTGAAATACAAGCCTTTTGACGTTCTATGTACGTGATGGGATGAGAATGTTAGTCATCTGATCTTGAGTGTTGTGTTGCGCAAGTGTTCTAACTCGTTGTGAGGTCATGGGTCAAACAGAAATGGCAGAAATGTCTCAGAATTGTGGTAGGTGGCCCATTTCACGACAAATCGACAAGTGAAGGAGCCAAAATAACACCCTACACTTTATATTTCGATGAAAATACTTATGTAGGGTTACATTGTCTCTATCGTCCAGCTGTCCAAGTTTGAGAAAGATCGGAGCAACGTTTCAAGAGTTATACCCTCGGACATTTTTGAGAGGTCACCTAAGTATTTGGAGGCATGGAACTCAATGAAGAGTAACAGGAATTGCACCAAGCTACATATCGCTGAACTCGTCATATTCCACTGCATGTTGTGTCAATTTCCAAACTTTGGTTCACGCGTTTTTTGAAATCGTGAGCTTGTGACCTAAGATAATAAGACCTAGTTTGGCCTTCAAGACAGTCGCAATGCTAGTTTGGAAATTCAGAAGCGACGAACGGTGATTTGTGAAGTCCTATATCGTCACTTGTAAGGGGATATTTGCAACACCTTTTGCAACACCTTCACCTTTTGCAATATATTTCTGCATAAATGTCAGCATATCAAAAATGTACGATTATATTTCACCGACAACACTGAACGATTTTTAGCGGCGCCAAGCACTGTAACATCAACCTTCTGGCGTTTCAAACCCCACATTCTGGAAATGAAAAGATGAACCTCATTAACTGAGTAAGCGCATTCATTTTGAATTGCTTGAAAACAAATTTGGCGCGGACGCATCTATTGACAAATGCTGAGCCTGAAATGAATCGAATTCGATCATGAGCCGTCTACATCGGTGTACTAAAATAAAGTAACATAATTACACAATGCAATGCAATACAATGATGTATTGCAGTAAAGTACAGAGACAAAGACAAATACGTATGTTCAGGCCATTCGCAATAAACTCGTGGCTATTACAGCCTATTGTCGAGTTTTAACAATGCAGTTTTTGCGAGCGTAGTTGGGGGTGGGGTCGGGTCAACCCCGTTCGTTTTAGCAATGCAAGAACATACATATATATAATACATTATCATACATTGGCCGTTTGTTTTGTTTTGTTTTTGGCCTTTTTAAAATATACATTGCACGTCATGGGCAGAGTTGGGAGAGAGTAGGTGAAGGAGTTGTCCGGATGTTTAGTGTCGGCGGTTTTGGCACGGATGTTTGGTTTGTTGCTCTTGGAGGTGGTCTTTGTTTTGTTGGTTGATCGTTTTGTAGGTGCCTGGGTAGTGGATGAGGTGTTGCCTTGGTTGTTGTATTCGTCGTCTGAGTATGTATCTGAATCTGCGATTTGTCCGAGTTGGTTGTGTTGGTTTTTGCGCCGTGCGTGAGGTGCTTGTGGACGTGAGAGGGGTGATGGCTTGAGCCCTTCGCGGTATGGTATTGGAGGTGGATCCTGTGCCTGTGCGGTGTTCTGAGTTGTGGGCTGTGGCCTAATGATGGTTGTCGGGTCTGTCTGAGTTTCTCTGGAGCATTCAGTGGGTTCTAGTGAAGTAGCCGTGTAAGATGTGTTTGTTTGTGTGAACGGCTCTTGGCGGGGGGGGAGGTCGGGTACTGGTCGGTGACCCACGCCTTTGCTCGCGACGGGGCAAAGGCGTGGGTGGGCAAAGGCGCCTTATCCCTCTAAGTGGATAAGGCGGATAATTTAATTCTCTTTCCTCCACCGAGGGCATGCCCGTCCCGGGAGCCGTGGTTTCCGTCACATCCGACGCATAGCCACGTGTCGTTATTGCATGTGTTGGCGTGGTGTGGGCCGGCACAATAAGCACAGGTGGGGTTTGTGTGCTTGCAGCCCCCCCCCCCCCTCGAGTGGCCGTATCCCTGACAGAGAGAGCAGCATCGAGGGAGGGGTGCCCGCGGTGTGACTTGTGTGTGATGTAACCAGCTTTGACGTGTGTGGGTTGCTGTTTGGTATTGAAAGTCAGTATGAGGATGTGTGCGTTTGGTTTGTCTGTTGGGGCGGGGGGGGCTGTAGACGGAGAGTATCCCCTGGCTGCTGAGCCTGCAGGCCAGATAATCCTCCGGCCACCGGGCCAGCTCGCTTGCGTATATGATACCTTGTGATGAGTTGAGATGTGTGGCCGGCATTATGTTGATGGGTGGGTTTTTGATGTTTGGATGCGTGTTAGTATGTCTGCGTCTTTCGCGTCGTTGGCCTGGATCAAAAGCTCCCTCGTTTTAGCTTGACGTGTGTTTAGGGGCGCCTGTGTCCAACGGGTGATCTCCTCCGCCAGCCAGGGGTCAAGGGAGCCCACGGGCTCCCAATTCCTCCGGCGGCAGAGGTAGAAATCACCCTTCGGGGTGTTGGGCGTGGTGTCCGTGTTCATGTTGGGTGCATGTAGTGGGTCGTGGGTTTGGCGTTGGAGTTTGAAGATAAAGATGCATGCTGATTACAAATATTGGCGGCTGGGTGGGAGGAGCAGCGGTACCGCCGAACCAAGCTGTAGCCGAAGAATAAAGATGGTTGAGCAGACGGTTGGAAGAGTAGTACTGAGTAACACTGCACTGGTGGTATGCTGGTTTGGCGTTCTTCGGTCCGTTGGACCTGAGGGTGTGGCTTCAAGATGGCGGCTTGACGTGGCCAAAATGGCGTCGTTGCGTCTTCTCGAGGTGTCCTTGGGATTGGCCAGCTGGCGTTGGCGCGGCTTCTCTAGCACGCCTTCGGCGCTGCACCGGTTTTTTGGGTTGCCGCGGTGCTACAAGATAGCACGTTGGCAAGCTGGCCGTAGATTGCTGCGCCTGTGGCGTCGAGGCCTCTAAGGTGGCGTTTGAAGCTTCGTGGCGTTTTAGTGACAAACCGGCGTCTCTTGGTTTTCTGTTTCTCGATTGAGAAGGCGAGAGAGTTTCTTTGTTCTCGGTGAGTTGTGCTGGGGAACGCGCGCCCGTACCAAGTCCCGCAAACAACAACCTCCCGATAGCCGGCGGAAAGAGTCAGCAAGTATGGTAAGTATGATAAGAAGTCAGCAAGTATGATGATAAGTCAGCAAGTATGATAAGATAAAAAATAGTTATTGGCGCTACATAACCAGTAGCAGTTGATGCACCCTAAGCCCAAACAATCAACCAAGTATGATAAGAGGTCAGCGAGTATGATAGGAAGTCAGGAAGTAGATCAGATCAATCTGACCGGTCCCATGCACAAATGCCGCCGAAGGCGGGGACCAAACGTGGGAACTGGCAGTTTCTTCAGTTCGTGTGGCAGTTCTACACGGCAGGACCTCTGGAACGAAAACGGCGCCTCCCATCTCTGTTCGCGACCTGGGGACGTATATATCTCGGTCCTGACTTGTTGGCGGTCACGGTGCTCGGCGACTGTTGAGATGGTTCCGGCTAATGAAGCCGGCTCCTGCAGTCGGCGCACTTTGTGAAGTAGCAGACCTGTTTACCCCCTCAAAGTATTTGCAGTACTTCAACCAGCAAAAAAAGTGTAATCTCAGACCAAAACGTGTAATTTGTGGATAACCTTCCAGCATCATCCAGCCCACAGAGCCTCATCAACACAATGGAAAAAGGCAAATTCAGTAAATGGGGTGGACTTTATTTGTGGAAATCAATATTAAAGGCTGGCAATATCCAGCTAACAGAGCCTCGAAGACGCTCTGTATTGAATTTGAAAATTTGGAAACATGGGTACAAAAAAAGCCATAAAAAGAATGTCAAATTCACTAGATGCAACTGTGTGTGTGAGAAACCATTGATTTGTACAAAACAAGGTCATAAGCCACAAAAAGTGTCAAAGTGAGTGGATGGGTGGACTTCATTTGTTGATTTATAGTTGAGTTGCCTGCAGTGATGTGTAGTAGGCTGACTTAACGTTTTCACGAACATCCTTGGAGTAGGTTCCGGTACTGAAGCTCCCTGGGCGAGACTTCAGAACCAGCAAACTCTCCAGAGTGTCGTCGCCAAAGCATGATCTCTGGTCTGTGCGGTTTTCCTCACACACCAGAAAACACGCTCACAGTGAGCACTGGGATGTAAACCAGTGAGGATCCCACACATCACTTTGGAGAGTTATTTCATGGTCTGTTCACCAGCTTCATCTTTGATATTCCCAATTGCTGACCAGATGTCGTCATTGCGGTAATGTCCTCCTGCTGGTACACTCTGAACTGTTCCAGTATTGTCTGCTTGGAGACATCAGGTGGAAGGAGGCAGGGGAATCTGGCAATCAGGTTGGTGAGGCTCTGTGCGCTGGATGATGCCTGAAGGTTGGGGTCAACAACCTCCACATCCTTCAGCAAGTGATCATCCTCCTGCTTCAGACAGCGGGAGTTTGAGAAAGAGTGAGTCACAAGCACCTGCAATATGCGACAGCTGACAGGAAGAACTCCTCGATGCGCTCCTCCCTGAGGTGGTTGTTCTGTTTGTTGTTGATGGCTTGATGCGCTTTCTGCAATCATATTGGCCAATGTGCGCGCAAGAAAAGTCCTTTTGCAGAGCTTGCAAAAGACATGGTGTTCGCCTTTCGGGGATGGACCTAAAAACGGCCACGTGTCGTGGTAGTCCTTGTAGCGTTGTAATGTTTGCTTCACAGTCACATTTGGCCCACTGTGGCCCACTGTGGCCCACTGTGCAGAACTGTCTGTGATTTATTTTTAGGTCAGGTACTTCGGCCCGAATTTCTGGGATAAGCCGTTGCAGGAACACATGCACCATGCCGGTGTTGTGCTTTGTGTCGTAAGAGATACAGCATTAGCTCTGATGGCACAGTACCTCGTCCTCACGCCAGTACACTACAAACGGATGCACCCTACACTGGGATGAATCCCAATGGAAGCCTTGAGCTGCATCCTGCACCACAAATGAATAATTTTCAGCGAAATCTCACTGGACAACCACTTCGCCCTCCTTGGCAGTAGCCTTTGCGTAATTGAAGTGCTGACTGTTTGTTAGCTGCGAAGTGGTGTCTGGTTAGCTTCGCGGCTTGCTGGCTCAAATATCGCTTGCTTTCCTTTTTGGTCTAGACTAATTTAGGGAGTGTACAGCGATGTGTGCTCATACACTTTTTGTACCTAATCTCATTTTCCATGTCATCATCTGGGACTAAATCACCTTCACTCTCTTCTCCTGATTTGTCCGCGAGGATGATTCTCATAAAGTTCATTACCCCGTCTTCACCAGGTCAGTCCTCACAGTTGTGCAACATGTAATCACGGTTTTCCGTGCCACATGCGGCGTGGTCGAGGAGGTCACGGTATTTCAGACCGGGAAGGCCGAGACCGGATATGAGCAGTTTGGGTTTTATGATAAGTGCACACCCACACCGAATGCGTCCCACTGCTGACTGCCAAGACGCAATGCTTCGGACGGAGCGAGGATATGCAAAGAATAAGAAGCCGGTGCGAGGCTTTTCAGGGTTTTGCTTGTATAGATCATATGTATCACACAAATTTCCCAAAACAAGCCTTTTCTGAACTCTACTTTTGGATTCATCAGCCCGACGCTACATGACACGGTCGGTCTTGCCGAGACACATCCGGCTTATCTGGTCCGACTCATAAAATAGCTTTACTTTCACCTTGACTTCGTCCGACACCCTCAGAAATTTACTCGCTTCACAGACGGCACGGTCATCAAGAGTGAGCAGTGAGCACTGGTGACACAAACACGGCGGCACCCATTGTTTGTGCCCTTCCTGATATTTCGCTACATTCGCAGATTTTTAGTTTCGCAATGCGACAAATGGTTGTGCGAATGGTTTCTCGGCTATCAGAATGTGATTGCTATGTTGGGATGCTTCTCTGTCCTTGCAATTCATCGTAAGGTATAACTCATAATTCATCTACTACCAAAATTTGGAGAAATGTCTGCCATTTTCTTTAACCCTTAACCTCACAACGAGTTAGAACACTTCTGCAACACAGCACTGAATATCAGATAACTAACATTATCAACCCATCACGTGCCTCGAACGTCAACAGCCTTGCATTTCAGTAATAATTGTGGATATATTAAAAGCTACGTTGATCTTCAAGATCCAGGAACGACTCAGTGTTAGAAAAACTTGCAAATATATATTGTGACGTTCCTGGATCTTGAAGATCAACTTAGCTTTTAATATATCCACAATGATTAACCAGGAAATATGGGCATTTCTGAACTATGTACGTAATATTTCAGTAATATACCGTTCTAAGCACATTTATACAGGCTACGATAAACTAGCGCAAAAACAACCACGCGTGCCTAATTTTGAACGAATATGTCGACTTTTAGGAGAAAACCCTATTCATTTATTTTTTGGGGGCTTCAATAGATCAGATATCGAACTTTTTCTGCACTTTTTCAAATCGCATTGTGACCGTCCCGAAACATAAAACAGGTCACGTGACATTAGGTCACGATTTCAAACATCCCGTAAGCGAATATTCCAAAAGAGCCAGAAGATGCAGTGGATTATTGTGAGTTCACCGATATATACTTTTGCACAATTCGGATTGTTCTTCATTGTGCTAAGGACCTCAAAAGACAACCTTGTTATGTGACATCTCAGAACAGTCCGAGGCTCTTCTCTCCTTGATTCCTTGACCTCCTAATTTAGAACCGATATGTAGAGTTTAAGGGGCAAAATCCTATTTTTATTTTTTGTTTCGAAGGATAAGATATCGAACTTCATTTCTGCACTTTTTCAAATCACATTGTGACTGTCCCGAAAGTTAAAGTAGGTCGCGTGACCTTAGGTCACGATGTCACGATTTCAAATTGCCCGTAAACGAAAATTCCGAAATAGTGAAAATGTGCAGTGGGTTATTGTGAGTTCACCTGTATATATGGGGACGAGTGGTCTAGGGGTAAGATGCTCGTCTCACAATCGAAAGATTGTGGCTTCGAGTCTCACCTGTCGCTACTCTTTGCCCGCGACCAATCGGCGTGAGAGATTGGCGACGCTATATGACTCAACGGTCGACGTGTCGTAAAACCAATAACCAACCAACCAACCACCTGTATATATGTTTGCACAATTCGACTTGTTCTTCATTGAGTCGAAGATCTCAAAAGACACCCTTGTTAGGCGACATCTAAAAATTCCCGAGGCTATAACTCCTTGACCGTTGACCTGATCTTTCCAAAAATTGCACAGCTGGATTCGGCGCATCAGATAACCTCACACCATTATCTTCATCTAAATATAAAATATTGGGTGTTATTTTGGCCCTCTCACTTGTCGATTTGTGATGGAAGCTGTGCTAGATTGCTCACGCTGATAAGGGATATATAGCCGAGTTGAAGGCTTAGTGGCGCTTGTGCTTGTTTCCATCGTTTTATGGATCAGTTATGTTAATTCCCCATCTCATTCGTGCAATCCGCTTAAATAAGCGCTGTTTTCAGCTCAGACGGTTTCCTGTGAATCGTCTTTTCCCGAATAACGGAAAGAGTTATGAAGTCGTTAATTTGCATAAATGGATTGGATGCTGACTTGGACCTATAATAGGCAAATCTGCCGAGCGATTCGAAACATGTTGAAATTTTCTCCCCACGCGGTCATTTTCTTCATGGCTGCCGTGGGGGGTGGGGGTGGGGGTGGGGGGGGGGGGGTGGGGGGGGGGTCAGATGTATGCCGCTTGGTGCATTATTCCACCAGGAAGGAATATCACCAAGCCAGTTGAACCCCTCCATCTCTCAAGTGCAAACGTACATCGGTTACAAGGGTTTTACAGGGTTCTAAGTTGGTCGGGCGCAGTTTTTACAGTGTTCTAAGTTGGTCCAGCGCAGTTTTCACTGTGTTCTAAGTTGGTCCAGCGCAGTATTTACAGTGTTCTAAGTTGGTCTAGCGCAGTTTTTACGGTGTTCTAAGTTGGTCCTCACAGTTTTTAGTGTTCTAAGTTGGCCTGGCGCAGTTTTATAGCGTTCTAAGCTGGTCAGGCGCAATTTTTACTGTGTTCTAAATTGGTCCGGCGCAGTTTTTACAGTATTCTGAGTTGATCCGGTGTAGTTTTTACAGTGTTCTAAGTTGGTCCGGCGAAGGTTCGAAGCAGTGGAGCGGACGTGTCACAAGTATGACCTGTGGTGATTTTGCCAGTTCGACGTTGGTGTGTTCTGACGAACATGTCAGTAAAAAACAGTTCCCACAACATCCAGATGATAAGTACTAGTTCAGAATGGCGCATAAAACATAATACAATACAATAAAGCAAATGAGCCAGTAATGTTTTGATATCAATATATTTTTTAAAAAATATATCTTCATGAATATCCTGCTCGGTGTTGTATTGATGTCAGTTTCAGAGCAGTTCTGTCGGGGGTGGGGATACGTGGAACCAGAGTGACTGGAGGTCCGTAACACCGGAGTGAATGGGCCGGCATGGTGAAGCCAGGCCTGTTAGCCACCATCGCCGTGTGTGCCTCGCCGTTGACCGCCTCTTTGTCTGACGCCATCGGGTGGTTTGTGTAGCCCCGTGGTGCCTACAGGTAGCCACCAGCAGTGGTCTGACTGCATTGTCTCAGTGACGTTCCCACACGTCCCACATGCAATAGCACTCGTTCGTCTGGTGACCCTGCTGTGCACCCCTGTGTCCCACAGACCGTAACCTTGATGTGCACCCCTGTGCCCACAGACCGTGACCCTGCTGTGCACCCCTGCGTCCCACAGACTGTGACCCTGTTGTGACCCTGCTGTGCACCCCTGTGTCCCACAGATAGCTACGAGCAGTCTCCCCGTCTGATCGATGCCTTGGGCGCTGACACCGACCCGCTGGAGTCGCAGCTCTGTCAACGTATCGCCGACGCCATGTCCGACCTCGGAGGTGTACCACCCGCCCAGCAAGGTAGACTCTTACGGTGGTCATTCTCTCCGGCAGCCACTCTCAAGTCTGACACTAACGACTGTACCTGGTCTCTCCGTTCAGATCCTCACACCCTGTTTCGGAGGGGGGGGGGGGATTGCAGATCCCCTCTAACTTCTAAGCTAAGCGTTGCATGAAAGCGAACCGGGCATCTCGGAAAGCCCTCGGCGAATACAGTCCGAAAATGGTCTTTATTTTCTTTTGGAAAGCATAATTTCACAAATCAAAATGGCTGGTTTTCAGAAAATGTATGTTCCGGACCGGCGCGGTTTACGATGCAATTTTGAAAAGTTTTTGTTAATTGGGTTTAATTCACGACACACTTTATGCAATCTAACCGGCGCCGCCCACACTGTTTCGCCAGCGGGCCACGGGATTGGGAACAGACTTGTGCTCGACTCGAGTTGAATCGAGAATTGACTCATGAATCAATCGTGTTTGGATGAGTCGCGAGTTGAATCGATTCTTTTCCACACAATACATCTTGAGTCGTAAGTTGAATCACATCTTTCTTTAAAAAATGAGTCGAATCATGAGTCAATCATTCAAATCACAATGAGTCATTTGAGTCTTATGACTCAAATGCAAGTTATGAACAAATGATATAAAGCATGTATCTTTGTGATTAGTATGCCATGACACAAAGTAGGGAGTAAAAGCACAACATAATTATTAATGCTTACCATTGCAATTGTCAACTTGTCAGCTGAGTAAAGAATAAGGGGTACTGAAGTTATTTTCCAAAAACCAATGACAATAACTACAAATAAGTATTAATGTTAAGCTTGGTATTCACAATCAGTATCATGCATGAGTCAATCCTAGTGCCAGGAACACAACACAGAAATGGGTTGTGATTGTGAAAAAGAATATGGAATCGAAACGGTCTTGCTAAGATTGCGTTGGTTTGTTATTTGTCACACGCGCGTCTGACATGTAGTAAGACAAAAGACTGGCATCACTACAGGAGTTTTTATGGGGTACGAGTGGTCTAGGGGTAAGATGCTCGTCTCACAATCGAAAGGTTGTGGGTTCGAGTCTCACCTGTCGCTACTCTTCGCCCGCGACCAATCGGCGTGAGAGATTGGCGACGCTACATGACTCAACGGTCGACGTGTCGTAAAACCAATAACTAACTAACTACAGGAGTTTTGTAATGCATTAGATACTTCATTAATGCATTAGATACGTCTGTCGAAAATTATTTTTGCTATAACTTCGTTTTCATCTCACATTATATATATAACGTGAGTTGAAAACAAAGTCATAGCGAAAATAATGTATTCAAGGGACATTTTGATGTCAAAGCATATTTATCTCTGTCTAATTAAATAAGAGAATGATATATATATATATATATATATATATATATATATATATATATATATATGTATATATGTATGTATGTATGTATGTATGCATGCATGCATGTATGTATGTATGTATGTATATATGTATATATGTATATATATACATATATACATACATACATACATACATACATACATACATACATATATATATATATATATATATATATATATATATATATATATATATATATATATATATATATATATATATATATATATATGTGTGTGTGTGTGTGGGCAGTGCACACTGAATCATATGGCTCATGAGTCTGATACCACTGAGTCGGATCTGAATCGATTGAAATTTCTGTCAGTCTGTTTGAGTCGCGAGTCGAATCATGCTTTGTGAGCTCTGAGTCTGAATTGAGTCGAATCAAATAATTTTAACCTGCTCTGAACCATGCGTCGAACCCGGAATCTTTTATGTCCAAAGTTCGACACTCTAACCACTCGGCCATCCCAGGCCATATCGGCCATTCGGTTTTTGTGAAATGTTCCGTGGTCGATAGTTACATAGCTTCCTTTGCAGCACCTAAATGATATCTTGGTGCATGCATATCTATCTGCCAGGAACGGAATATTTCCAAAATGATTGGGGGAGTCAAAAGTGTGTTTTTTTCATGTCATTCTTTCCAGTCAATGCCCTGTCAGCCCACCCATGTTAAAGCTCAGCAACATTTGGGGAAGGGAAGTTACTTCCCCCAATAAATAGTGAGAAGTCCTACTATTTGCTACAGTTTATTGCACTGACATATTTGTGTAGACTATCATTATTACCGTCGAGGTAAAGACAAGTGGTTTTAGCTGATTTACAGACATTGTATTATCACACTGACACAAACTATTTACTTAATTTTTCTTCTTCGTATATATCCAACATATAAGCACCTATTTTAGCACAAGTCTTTTACAAATGATTGCATTCACATAACCCCATTCAATGCAATGTTTCTATTGATGAGGATACTTCCCTTTTTTACAGTGCAGTTGGTTGGTGGAGTTGGATACCTCCTATTTTGGTACAAATATTATATAGAATGCACCGTCACCCAGCTTTGCATTTCCGTCGCAGGTATCAACGGCTGGCAATGCCATGCTCAGAATTAAAATCATCATGATTTCTGCATGCAAATTTATAATTTGTAATCTTCTAACAACCTTTTGCAGCAGCTAAGACCATCTCCTCAGGATGTGTGAAGTGTCCAAAATGGCAAACACCATGGGGATGGGCAACAATAAGGTGCTCACTCACTGCAATGGTTGGAGAAGTTACACAATGATTGGTGAGGCCCAATGCATGGACACGATGAGTGCTGTCAATTTGGTTGATGATCCCACCCCATAGGATCTCATGATAAGAGAACCAGAAGTTGGTTGGGCCAAAGCAAGATGGTGGGCCCAGGCTCCATGAAAATTATGGGAAGCTCTACCCCTGCTCATCACTGCACTTGCAGGTGTAACAATTAATTACATCAGCATGTATTTAAAATACCATCGTTATAATTAAGGTAAAGAAACAATGGCGGTGGTAGCGGTGGCGCCGGAGACGGGAGTGGAGGCAGAGGAAGTAGCTATGGCGGCGGCAGTGACGGTGACAGTAACTTTTGCAGCGGCGGTGGTAGCTACGACAATGGCAGCCGCGGTGGTGGCGGTGGCGGCGGCGGCGACGGCAGTCGTAGCACCAACCACCAGTGCGGCCTCATCGGGCTACGGAACATAGGCAACACACGTTTTATGAACACTGTGCTCCAATGTCTGAGCAACACGCGTATGCTGCACGACTACTTCCTGTGCGACCAGTACTTTTTTTATTTTAGTTATTGTTTGGGCTGTATTATTTGATACCTAGTACATACAAGACGACGGATACTTGGGTACACGATACAGACACACAGACATATATGTACATATACACACACACTAATTATCATGAACTCCCTGTAAGATCTTGTTGAGCATGCTTAATGTTAATGAGGTCTAACGACGGCAATGCTCGGGTGTATAACGATGTCAACAACAGCCCATGTATTACATTCGGCGAGCGGTCGCGCCCAGCAGCGATCCTGCCGCGTCAGCACACGAAGTTCGGCGCAGGAGCGTTCTGACCGCCGCCGCAGCCAGTCGGCGGAGGCGGCCGGTCGTCGCCGTCACGGGGCCCACCGACCGTCTAGCCGGCACCGGCCGCCGGTCGGCCACCCAGCCGGTACATGCCGTTGTCGCTCTGCACCTCGAGCCACAGCGACGCCGGCAGCTGCTCGTGCCGCGACTGTGGCGGACACGCCGCGTCGCCGTCCCACCGCCGGTAGAAGAGCATGTAGGGCGCGTCGGTTGGCGCGCCGGCGCCGCCGCCGCCACCCCAGGCGTCCAGGTGGCCGGCCGACAGCGGTGTCACGTAGTTGTCGTCGAGGCGGCACCAGACGGACGGCGCGGCGTCTGAGCCGGTGGCGTCGGACGACCGCGCCACGCAGTAGTAGTGGCCGGCGTCCAGCGAGTCGCCGCGGTGCGCCACCAGCGCGTACAGCCGGAACTGGACTGCCGGCCCGCCGCGCACCGGCACCCACAGCTGCTCCGTCAGCACTACGCGAGTCAGCACCTTGCGGCGCGCGCCCGTGCCACGCTCGAACAGGAAGCGCACCAGCGAGATGACTAGGTAGTGCGGCGGCTGCAGCAATTGCAGCGGCTGCAGCAATTGCAGCTGTCGGTCAGCGTCGCGCAGCTCAGAGCACCGCTCACAGTGGTATTGGTTCTCACCGGACAGCTGCTCCGCCGCCAGATACTGCTCTAGGAGATCAGACACCTGGAGGTCGGCACGAGGTTGGGACGGCAGAGAGTCCGGCACGGCCAAGTTGTAATGAAGTCTTTCCTGCTCCTGGATTTGTCAGCCACTTCGCTTATGACTGGGGCAAATAGTCAAACTTCTTTTGGCACGTAGATAGCTCGTTTGGACCTCGACGTTTGCGATATTTAAAACCCCGGGAGTATTCATTCTGTAGCTCTAAGCCTTCATCTCAGACCTTTGATTCAACCATCTCTTGACAGGCACCTCAAATCCAGCATTTTTATATTGTGCTATTAGTTAACAGTCAACGGCCACAATGCTTCAGATTTTAATGGTGCAGCGTGATATACGAGTTATTACTATAGCTTCATCTTGACAGACAGGCACAACTGCTTCACACACAATTCACACAGCCATCCCACATCTTCATACCTCTCGACAGTCACATCTGCATATAACATCTCTGTCTGTCATCTCATCTCAGTCTCCCATTTAAGTTCCATGCTCCGATATTCCAATAGGCAACAGCGTTCACATACGATCTCCAGCGTACACTCAGACCGGTCTCCATACACGCTACTTTCTCAAGTATTCAAGCGGTCACATAGCGATCCTAGTCAGAGTCGCTCAGACGTACCTCAGTGTGGGGCCGGCGGCTGGCCGGCGGCGGCCAGCCGCCCGTCTTTGGGCGACCGCTCGCTCGCGCGTCTCGGCGGCAAGTTCCTACTGAGCCCTCGGCTCCGTCGCGAGGTAAAACCCAGCCCGCGACAAGTCATTGGTCACGCAACTTCGGAACAATACCGTTCCCAATGCACCAGCTCAGAGTCGCTCTGAGCTCAGCCCCTCTGTGGGAACCACTGCTGAGTCTGCGTCTTGGCAGACTCGCGCCGGTCCGGCGTCGAACAACAGAGCTGCTGCCTCAGCGTAAACAATCGGCTCGGTGACTCCGTACTGTACACAGACAGCCGGCAGATCGGGGCGCTGCATCCCAACTGACATTTCACATGTCATAAGACACATGAACATTCATCCAGCAGTCATCCAATACTCCACTACATTCATAAATCATACACACTTATATAGACTAGACACACGTGCATCATACATACCTGTCCTACACCTTACAACACAGTCATTGGCCACGGGGTATGACATCTGTCACACCTTTGCCATGTACACACACACACACCTGCCCATTGGGTTCCCATAATGTAATCACTGTCATACATCACCCACTGACGGTCACATCACCTCACTGGCATTCACACTCACATCACCGGCATTCACATTCACATCACCCACTGACATTTCATCATCTGACGACGGCGGCCGGGTATCGAGGTCACACCTGCAGCGGCAGGACGTCTGCCGGAAAGTGGGAGGGGTACAGGACAAGGTCCATTGCTCGGCGGCTCCGACTGTAGCGGTGGCTTGCCTACGTAAGCAGCCAGACAAGTGGGCGCCGGGTACCGCCGGAACTGTCGCGACATGAATTGAAAGGGTAGGGGGCTGAATTTATGAGATTAAGATGCCCCCCACAGGAAGCTTCGCTACAAAGTGCAGGTCGGTCATGCACCAGTACTCGTCCGACATCAACATCACTACATCGGCCATGGAGGGAGCACTCATAAAGTTGTTCGCAACGCTCATGTTCGACCTGTGGCGGCCCTCCGACAAGTCGAACCGGGTGGTCAGCACGACGCATTTCAAGTCGCAGGTGCAGCGTTTCGATGAACGCCTCGTAGGCTCTGTGCAGCGGGACGCACATGAGTTTCTCCGCACACTACTGGAGGGTCTACACGAGGATGTCAACCGGGTCACCTGTCGACCCAAGCCCATCACCGCTGGCATTAATGAGAACGTCAGTGTAAGCAGGTCCATCGAGTCGTGGAACTGTTTTGTCCAACTGGAGAACTCCAAGTTTATTGACTTATTTGTCGGTCAGCTCAGGTCCACGCTACAATGCACCGTGTGCGTTGTATCGTGGACAATGCGTAATGCATCTAACACCTTGGACCCGTTCTGGGAACTGAGCCTGCCCGCCCCGTCAAAGTTTGGACAGGTGAACCTATAAGCCTGCTTCGATCTCTTCACTAGAGAGGAAGTCCTCGACGGAGATGAAAAGCCGATGTGTGGCAAGTGCCAGAAACACCAGAAGAGCACTAAGAGCTTTTCAATCCAAAAGCACCCTCACATTCTGGTGGTGAAATGTTTCCTTACCTCAGCCAT
>JAOTOM010002372.1:82500-100329 GCA_034440615.1 Ashinkailepas kermadecensis
CCGGATGGGGCGACGATGTGCTCTGTGCCGGTGTGGCCACGGCCGAGAGCAGCTCGCGCTCGGCCAGCGACCGTGAGCGAGCTGACAAGACTAGCGACGAGGACCGACCTACGGCGGCCACCAAACGACGGGGCAAGAAGAAGCGACGATGAAGTGTGTAGGCGATCATTAGGACGACGTTGGCGCGCCGCAAGCACACGCCACGAGATAGGAATGTTCACGCGTCAGCCTTGCGTAGAAACTGCATTGTTCGTGCATTTAAAGTGAGTTATGACTTGCTCATTTTATCTATGGTACAGCCGGCTTTTGGACCGGGGCGCACGCAGTCATGCATTTTGGTGTGGTCATGGTAGTTGTGCTGGGCATGGGTGTGCTGGGCGGCAGGCGGAGATGTGTGAGCTGGGGTATGGTGCTGGTGCAGAAGTGTGGTGTTGGGGCGCAGCGCAGTGTTGCCCGGTGTTGTGGCAGTGTGTAGTACACCGCCGCACGGTGTACTACACACTACGGTGTGTAGTACACCGTGTACACCGTGTACACGGTGTACACGGTGTACTACACACCGTAGTACACCGTGCGGCGTACTACGGTGTGACCGGGTACGCCGCACGGCGGCCCGGCGCCTGACCCGCCGATTGCTGTCTCCCCGGATTGTGGGCTTTCGTAAATGTCGCGTCCGATGCCATTGACAATGTGCCCGTTCACCATAGAATGGACAGCGATCTCTACCCATGTACGGTCGATCGGGCTGCTGGTCGGAACCCCCTCCCCCACTCCCCTCAAGCCTTACTTGGCCCTCGCGCGGCCACCGCTTTTCCAGCTGTGGAGACTTGGTACAGCGCAGTGTGGGTAAGTAGAAGACCGTGTTGCATTAGCGGCCGTTTTGGGCTTTGTTCACCATACATTCGGGTGCTGGTTGTTTGACGCTCTCCTGGACTGCATTGTTCCTGCTTGCTCTCGATGTTTGCACTTTTGCGGCCGGGAACAGTGACATTGACGGGGATCGAGGAGACCGGATGGTGGTTCATGGAGGCCCTGGCGCATCCCCGGGAGCACCATGGAAAGATGATGTGCTCGCCAGATGGGTGTGGCCTGTAATTGCAGTCAGATGAATATCGTTTCGACGAGGCGAATAATTTTATCTAGGTGTGTATTCGCAAACGAGCCGCAGGAACTAGGGAGTAGAGATTGCTGCCGGAACGAGTGGAATTGGTGTGCTATAAGAAGTGCTATTTGAGGTTGGGACGACCGCGGCGGTCCTGGTGTGGGCGGCCCGTCGTGTGTGGCGTCACAGAACACCGGTGACGTAGCACATGGTCTCGTGTGTCGTCGGCATCGTCGCGACGGGCGCCGGCCTTGTGTCATGACATGCATATCGGCACGTTCAAAACTGGTGTCATTGGATGGATAGTTAATTGTGGTGGGCCGGGAGGCGTGTGTAGACCTGCCACGTGCGGCATTTTCGCGACAACCCCGTGCCATCACCGTGCACGCAGACCAAGCCAGTGACACCACATGCTCGTCACGGTCGCGGCCGACCTCGTGCCGGCGGTGGCCAACACGGTTTTGACTGCTGCCCAAGTGTCTCCCCGTGTGGGATGCAATAGCGTTTTGAGATCCCTGCGAGCAAGGATGTGGGCCACTGGGCATGCACGGCTCAATGCTTCTCAGCAACAGTTTGTTCCCAAAGTGCACATTGGCTACGATATGACAACAAATAATGTTGGATGGTGAACAATAAAAACATGAAACATCCGTCGGCTTGCTGCCGTTGCTGACTTCTTTCAGCTGACATCCACCACTCTCACTCACATACCAGCCGTCGTCGGCTCCACTGTGCGGTCCAGCCTGCGCACAGCTCGGCCTGGCAGTCGCAACCCACGTGAACACACTGACGCTACTATGTCTTGTTACCTGTTATCACCGCGCCTGTCTCACCGTGTTTCATGTTGCACCTGGCTAATCATAGTATCAGTCTAATATTTGCTATGAACATGACGCTCATTTCGATGTCACTGACGTGCTGACCACCGTGTAAGTTGGTTCACGTGCATACGCCAGTGCCCAGTACCACACCAGCAATTGACTAGTACCAGGGTCACTACTCTTGGCCAGTGCCATTGGCTATACTAGGCTATGCTTAGTATAGCCAAGCATAGTGCTCTGGTGCTAACCAGTGGTTAGCACCAGAGGCCATAGCCAGTGGCCAGCATCAGAGACCAGTGGTAAATACCAGTGATCAGTACCAGTGGTCGGTATCGATGGTCAATGCCGGTGATCAGTACCAGTAGTGGTCAATGCCAGTGGTCAGTGCCGGTGGTCTGTACCGGTGGTCAGTACCAGTAGTCAGTATCGGTGACCAGAACCAGTAGTCGGTACCAGTGGCAGTTCCAGTGGTCAGTATCGGTGGCCAGTACCGGTGGTCAGTATCGGTGACCAGTACCAGTGGCCAGTATCGGTGGCCAATACCAATGGTCAGTATCGGTGGCCAGTATCGGTGGCCAGTACCGGTGGTCAGTACCAGTGGTCAGTACCAGTAGACGGTACCGGTGGTTAGTATCGGTGGTCAGTACCAGTGGTCAGTACCAGTGGTCAGTATCGGTGGCCAGTACCGGTGGTCAGCACAATGGGCTTACTATATAGTCAGTATCGGTGGCCGGTTAGTCCGGGTTAGCGCGACATAATTGGTTTCAGTGACGTTTTCGATACTTTTCAATAGGAAACATACGTCAAACTGTTCCGAATTGGCCATGAGACATGAATGTAGCACTAGTTATTCGCTAAATGTTCCAATGTCCATGTAAGCATAAACATTCCAGATACGAGAAACTGCACGACGGATTGCTAAATGTTTCAGGGCATTATGAAATCAGTTTGTATTAATATGGGAAATTAGGAAATATTGGAACAGGTTTCTTTTTCATTGTGCGTGCTTTGTGTGATTATGGGACATTTGCCTTATGGTAACTGTGACGAAAAAGATATACAAATATTTTGGTACAACTTAGCGCGAAATAAATACACCAAGGTTGACAACGGGTTTCTCCTGGACGCCACAGTTACAGTCAGCCAGATTAAACGGGAGGCACGTTCGACTCACAAACTTCTAGTACCGATCTTCGACTCACCACACCTACCATCGCACGTCCACATACACAACAAGGTCTACGAGGTCCGCCTCTACGTGCCTCTGCTACTACGGTGCCGGTTCTGTTTGCATTATGGACATGACGAACGCGCATGCGCGTCACCAACTCCCAGATGCAGCCAGTGCGCCGGTTCACCACGCGGCATCCGATTGCAACTCTTCCGAAAGAAAGTGTGCAGGCTGTGATGGGCCGCACCCCGTCATCGACCCCGACTGCCCCAAGTGGGCATACGAGATGGAGGTGTGCCGGTATGCGGCAACTCATCGGGTGCCACACGCAACAGCACGACAGCACCTACGCCACACCACCACTGACACTCACACAGCCACAACTGCACCTCTCCACACAGCATATACCGCCGGGCGAAGCTACGCAGCGACGCTCTCCACACCTAAACCCACACCCCCTCCTACACCAGCTCCCACCCGCCCAATCATCCCACCAGCAGCCGGCTCCCGGAGCCCGGCACACCTCCCTTCTCAACGCTCCTTCGACCCTCGCCTCAACTGCCCCACCGATCCCCGACCTCCCCGGCCTACCGCCCCTCGACCTCACCGATCACCACTCCTTCACACCCCACCCCACCCAGGACCTGGCCTCCTCCCACACCCACTCCACTTCAGACCTGGCCCTTATCCACATCCCCTTCACCCTCGACCCGGCCTCCTCCCACACCCTTTCCACCGCGGGCCCGGCTTCCCACATCCACCCCACCGAGGAATGGACCTTCTTCCCTTCCCACCCCATCTCAGACCCGGCCCATGCCCACCACCATTCCACTATCCACCCGCCTCATCCCTCCTCCAACACACATCAGACCCAGACACGGTCCCCACCCCATCCTCTACCGGTGCTCACCCATCCCCCACGGGACCTGGCCATACCCCTTCGCGCCACCGCCTCCAACCGGCCAGGGCCCACCTCGCCATCCTGAAGCCTTCCCTCCACTGCCTCTTCCAGGGCCTCGGCCCCTACCACACCCATCCGGCCGTCCCAAGCCAAGGCCTAGAACCAAGGCCACTACAACATCCACCCAGACAACCCGCAAGTCCACGGCCACCACCTCCTGCCAAACCGAACCTCCCACCACCTCCTGCACACCCACCCAAACCCACTCCAAAACCTCGTCTGAGGGCAGCACTCCTTCAAACCCCGTCGAACCCACAACATTCCAATTCGTCACCTTCTCAACCCGATTTAGCCGCTTTAAAAAAAATAATGAGCTGTCCAGAATGCATGGTACTTGCCGGACAGAATAGGCCGTCGTCAGCAAGACATTTTAAATCGTTTTGGAGGTCGTTTATTCACCGCATACGTCCCGCACATTCAAAATCGATCGTTCCTCGTGCCGTCAGAAGGCACATTTGTGAAAAATTACGAATTAAAAATGTCCGACCTAGATGTCAAACATGTTTCCATCAGGCACCTAGGCAACGCCCACACACGCATTCGTGTGATCAGCTTTCCAAGGACAAATATACTGACTGGTCAATTTCCCAACCCAATTTAGCCGCTTTAAAAAAAAATAATGAACCGTACAAAATGCATGGCACTTACCAGACAGAATACGCCCTAGTCGGCTTGAAATCCCAAGGACTTCGGAATTCGTTTATTCACCGTAGCCCACCAGCAAATGGAATTTCGAGTGCTTCATGTGCCGCCAGAATCCACATTTGTGAAAAATAACGGGTGAAAATTTCAGACCCAAACGTCAAACACGCTTCCATCAGGCACGCGAACAAAGCGTAAATATGCTTTCCCGTGTTCAGCTACCCATGGATAAATATTCTAATTCCTCACCTTCTGAACACGATTTAGCAGCTTTAAAAAATATTGAGCTGTCCAGAATGCATGGTACTTGCCGGACTGAATAGGCCTCGTCAGCAAGAAATCTTAAATCTTTTCGGATTTCGTTTATTCACCGCATCCGCCCCGAAAATTCAAGATCGGTTGTTCCAATTGCCGTCAGAAGGCACAATTGTGAAAATATCGAGTGAAAAACGTCGCTTCCCTCAGGCACCTAGACAACGCCCAAACACGCTTTCGAGTGATTAGCTTTCCAAGGAGAAATATACTGAGTCGTCAATTCCCAAACCGATTTAGCCGCATTAAGAAAAAATAATGAGGCATATAAAATGCATGGCATTTACCGGACAGAATCGCCGTAGTCTGCATGAATTCTTCAATGACATAAGATTTCGTTTATTCACCGTAGCCCGCAAACCGGCAAATGGAATTTCGAGTGTTCCAAGTGCCGCCAGAAGCAACATTTGTGAAAAATAAAGGGTAAATATTTCAAACCCAAATGTCAAACATGCTTCCATCAGGCACGCGAAAAAAGCGCAAAGATGCTTTCCCGTGATCAGGTACCCTTGGACAAATATTATAAGTTGTCACCTTCTCAACTCGATTTAGCCGTTTAAAAAAGAGCAGTCCAGAATGCATGGTGCTTGCCGAACAGAATGGCCTCCGTCAAAAATAAATCTTCAATCTTTTCTGATTTCGTTTCTTCACCGCATGCATCCCGCAAATTCAACATAAATTGTTCCAAGTGCCGTCAGAAGGCACATTTGTGAAAAGTAACGAGTGAGAAATGTCCGACCCAAAAGTAAACCATGCTTCCATCAGGCACGCAAACAACGCCCAAACACGCTTTCGGGTTATTAGGTTTCCCAGGACAAATATACTGAATCGTCAATTTTCCAAACCGATTTAGCCGCTTCAAAAAAATATTGAGACATACAAAATGATCTCACTTAGCGGACAGAATACGCTCCAGTCTGCATGAAATCTTCAATGACATCGGAATTAGTTTATTCACCGTAGGTCACCGGCAAATGAAATTTCGAGTGCTCGAAGTGCCGCCAGAAGCCACATTTGTGAAAAATACCGAGGTGAAGATTTCAGACCCAAATATCAAACATGCTTCCATGAGGCACGCGAACAAAGCGCAAAGATGCTTTCCCGTGATCAGCTACCCGTGGATAAATATTCTAATTCGTCACCTTCTCAACCCGATTTAGCCGCTTTACAAAAATAATGAGCTGTCCAGAATGCATGGTACTTGCCGGACAGAATAGGCCCTCGTCAGCAAGAAATGATACTTCGTTTTGGAGGTCGTTTATTCACCGCATTCGTCCCGCAAATTCAAAATCGATTGTTCCAAGTGCCGTCAGAAGGCACCTTTGTGAAAAATTACGGGTGAAAAATGTCCGATCTAGATGTCAAACATGGTTCCATCAGGCACCCAGGCAACGCCCAAACACGCTTTCGTGTGATCAGCTTTCCAAGGACAAATATACTGAGTCGCCAAGTTCCCAAACCGATTTAGCCGCATTAAAAAAAAATAATGAGACAAACAAAATGCATGGCACTTACCAGGCAGAATCGCCCTCGTCTGCATGATATCTTCAATGACTTCGGAATTTGTTTATTCACCATACCCCACCGGCAAATGGAATTTCGAGTGTTCCAAGTGGCGCCAGAATCCACCTTTAAAAAAAAAAATCACGAGTAAAAATTTCAGACCCAAATGTCAAACATGCTTCCATCAGACACGCGGACAAAGCGTAAATACGCTTTCCCGTGATCAGCTACCCTTGGATAAATATTGTAATTCCTCACCTTCTCAACACGATTTAGCCGCTTTAAAAAATATTGAGCTGTCCAGAATGCATGGTACTTGCCGGACACAATATGTCCTCGTCAGCAAGAAATATAAAATATTTTTGGATTTCGTTCATTCACCGCATCCGTCCGGCAAAGTCAAAAATCGAGTGTTACAATTGCCGTCCGAAGGCACATTTATGAAAATATCGAGTGAAAAATGTCCGACCCAAATGTCAAACATGCTTACATCATTTACGCAAACAACGCCCTAACACGCTTTCTTGTGATCAGCTTTTCCAGGAAAATATACTGACTGGTCAATTTCCCAACCAAATTTAGACGTTTGAAAAAATAATGAGGCGTACAAAATGCATGGCACTTACCGGACAGAATACGCCCCAGTCTGCATGAAATCTTCAACAAATTTGGAATTCATTTATTCACCGTAGCCCACAGGCAAATGGAACTTCGAGTGTTCCAATTGCCGCCAGAAGCCAGATGTGTGAAAAGTAATGGGTGAAAATTTCAGACCTAAATGTCAAACATACTTACATGAGCACGCAAACATAGTCAAAACACGCTTTCGTGTGTTCAGCTTTCTAAGGACAAATATACTGACTGGTCAACTTCCCAACCAAATTTAGCCGTTTCAAAAAAAATATTGAGAGGTACACTCGGTCTCGTTGGGATGTTCTAGGGTGCCCTTAGCATGGCTGGCTCACTAGGAACGTAGGCTGTGACGCTGCACATCAACAATTACTGGTAGGCTGCGCCGTTTCACAGTCATGAGTTGCGTGACAGTCTGCCAGCTTCGCCACCGGCCAGCGTCCGAGCCATAGGATACGCGTGTGTGGTCGTCACGCGACCATTTGCCCTGCAGCCATGCAGTGGTAAACACGGGTCTTCCCTGTTCCCGCCTTGCATTCCTCTGTCGGCGAAGCAACATTGGCAGTTAAACGAACAGGTTACTGGACTTCTGTCGATAAGCAACAATTGATAGCTGAGAATTTCTGACTCCAGCAACACAGAATGAGCAGGAAAGGTTGGAAAAAGCTCAGTTGCAAAGATGTAGCGAAGGGAGATGGGAGGTTTATGATGTCAATGAAGTATTCTCTGG
This sequence comes from Ashinkailepas kermadecensis, assembly GCA_034440615.1. Taxonomy (NCBI): domain Eukaryota; kingdom Metazoa; phylum Arthropoda; class Thecostraca; family Neolepadidae; genus Ashinkailepas; species Ashinkailepas kermadecensis. The sequence goes on from JAOTOM010002372.1 coordinate 90,373, forward strand.
CCCAAAATAATAATAGAACGTCCAACATTTATACGTTTTAGAAATGTAGTTCTAACTCTTGCTGGGGTGACTTTATGAACCAGGGTGCAATTGCCAAGAAGAGCTGGTTTCGGGAACCCAGTCCATGATTCCATGAATTACAGTTTTACAGTCTAAATTTGGCAAAGCGCTTCACGTGCCATCAATACACCTACACGGCGACCCCGGCAGGTCGCTCTCGACCTTATCGTGCCAATTGCCAACTGACCATACCAGCCGGGGACTAAAAGCGGGCACGCGAGGCGACTCGAACCCAGCATTGCCAGGACGGCGGAGACAGGTGCACGACAGCGCTCTAGCCAACTAAGCTACCGAGGCAGCGAATCACAGGGAGGAACTTGCTTCCTTAATTCAGATTCATTGACAAGTCAATTAGTTACGTGATTAAATTGCATCTGCTTCATTGAGAATCACATGTTTTAGGGCGCAAGGAATGTGTTGCATGATGTCATATTATTTATTGCATATGTTGTACGCTATATTGCAAGCGACATATTCAGATTATCTATGCGCAAATAAAATATTTCTTCAAACGGATACCATCTAATTAGTTTACCATAATACATTTCTAGTTTATATTGCTTCAGCACGAAATGTAACCGGGTCGTCCGTTCTTCTTATTTATCCGCATCGTGCACCGCTTAACAGTTACTAACAGTTACTAATCTGGTGTCCATAGATGGGTATTCGCCTCTGCGGTGATCACGTGACTATTTGCCCTCCAGCATTTTAGAGGACAGGCAGGTCAGTACCGTTCCTGCCTTTGTGCCTCAGTTGCACTGACAGCATTGGATCGTGCAAATATGAGCTACCATTTAACTGTTTTGAAAATGGAAAGTTAATCAACTTCAAGGAATTAGGGTTTAGTAACCGTGAATGCGCCAGACGAATTGGGAGGAGCGCGAAGACGGTGGCGAAGTGGTGGAACCGATATCAGGCCGAAGGCGAATTGGGTATGAAAGCAAGGAAGCCGCCTGGCCGCCAGCGGACAACAACTCCAGAGGAAGATGCCGCAATTGTTGACGTGAGTATTTAATTTTACCCTGCATCACTTAGCAAGTATTATCGCATGACCTGTAAATATATGCAATATGCTTAATAACATAGGTTCTTCGTAGTTAGCACATGCTCAGGATTGTAATGCTACAATTATTGTCCTTTGTGCAGTTCGAACCCTTCCAACGAACCGTGACGTGTGATGATGCTGTCTTTGTAGGATTACGTTTGTTATCAATGTTCCATGGAAGCCTCTGGAATTTTCTCTTCTTTTCAACTACAACAATGGCGTTCTGTACATGGGCTGAGATGCTGACAAAATATCGGATGTGGTCGGTTGGCCGAAAGGCATTTCGAAACAATTCATACAACTCCATGCCCATAGGCTCCATGTGAAAGCTCGACAAGCTTAGAGTGGGGCTTAAACCCTCCTAGTTCGATGGGTAGCTCCACCCATGACCACATAGGTATGCATATATTCATATATATATATATATATATATATATATATATATATATATATATATATAACAATAAGATATATGCATGCATGCATTGATTGGCATCCACGAAAATGGAAAGTTTACGGCTGTGGTCACCTCATTTCATTTTAAATTGTATGACCCCAGGTCTCGGGGGTCTTCTTACACCCTCCTGTGGTTTTCAGCAGATAGCAAGATAAAATCTGCGCGCAGCAGCGCGCCGAAATTTTGCATACCTTTCTCCACATCAATTTTGCATTTTGTGTGAAAAATTTTGAAGTCGAGTCGTCTACGGTCAACGATTTATTCAAGGTGAAGTAAGGTCACCCACAACAACGTTAACGGCTAAAGGCAGTTGAATAAAACTTTCAGCGTTTGCTTATCTTTAGGGATGCAACGAAGTGCAACAGAGCAATTTTTTGTCTTTGATGACGTATTAGCTGTGTATATTTCCCCATTATGGCTAAAATCCAAGAATCTGGCTAAAGTAAGCATTTTTATGAGGTCAAGTTGACTTAAAACAATGTATTGCGTTCCATTTTACCTAATGGAGAACTAAAAATTAAACAAAATTGAAAACGCAAAATTTTAAACTTTTAAGCCAAATAAAATGTTTTTTTTCGGTTGGACAAAAATGTTGAGGCGATGGGTCGATTTCGGCCTACTTTTCTGATTCCAAATAAATTTGTGCTTAAGATCTCCCCAAAATTAATTTCCCTGAGCCAAAAGCATATCAGTCGTGATTACATAGACCATTAATGGCATCACTTCTGGGGATACAATTTTGGGGATGGTTTCGGGCCCTACTCGTCGAACGCTTTCCGATGACACCACTTTCGTTTCCGTGCATCGCTTAGTTTGGAAATTAGAGGGACATAAAGGGACCTCCCCCCTCCCCCCGAGACGGGGTGTGAGTATCTGACCGAACTGGGTTAATGCCTTCAAGGTGAAATGAGGCTGACCGATTGGCTGGCGCCACGGTGCCTGCGAAACCTTTGTAGAGACCGGTTGAGAGGCTGACTTTTACCCCCAGCAGCTCTTAGGTTTACCAACAAGCGTCACATGTGCGTTCTGCATATGATGCGCTGATCATTTTGAAACGAGTCAGAAGATTTCATAACAATATCGCTGCACGTGTACGAGATTTCGTCGAAAACCAGGGGAGGCGGGCAGAATCCCCCCACCCGCCTCCGGCGCGCGTGTTGAAACAATTTTGCATAATCCGGACTCGTTCAGCTGTCCATTACTCAATCCGTACTGCCGTCTCTCTCACCAATCATGTTTCCTGGTCACCTGGCGTGGTCACCTTGTCCAATTCCCCTCCCGTGTCAGGTTGTCAATATTTGTTCACAAATCTAATTGTTTACGTTCATGTCAAAGTTGTAATGCATACTATATTACAACTATTTCCTAATTTCCCATGTCCTAGCAATTACAGAAGTTTAACCCGAAAATATTTCCGTGGAAAAAATAACATATATATATATATATATGGGAGTGAGTGTATATACATGGATACACGAATGTATGTGCAATAATGCGACAATGCACGTAAATGTGCGTGTATATATTTGCAATATGTGGGATGTGAGTGTATCTAGTACAGTCTGTCGAATAACACGAAACTACGTATTCATTATAATGCAACATTGCAACCATAGAGATGGGCTGTATAAACGTGTCAAATCAAGTGCGATTAGCAGATTTGCTTTTTCCAGGGATGTCTGTCGGTTAAGCGTGTGACATTACGACATATCAGATTCTACTGCAACATTGCAACGCACTTCCCGAAGACCGACCGGTCCTTCCCATCGGTGCAGCGCTATGGTGACCTTAGAGGGGAGCATGACGAGTTTGAAAAACCTGTTCTGATTACACACTGATTATGGTCAAATCGATGTGAAATAATCAATACAATGGTATATATATATATATATGTGCATGTTGGCTTCGGTATTTATGGATCACAAAGTAGTGGACTGCCATGTCGTTGCAGTCGACACCATACCCTTATATTTTTCTTTCGAACGTACTGATGGCAAAATGCAGCTTCCTTCAACCATTCAAAAGCATCTTTTTATCTCTTCTTTAGCACCTCCCAAATAAGGTGCATTGATCAACCGCTGAGCGACATACTTGGGTCGGTTGAGAATTTGGCATGCGCACGCGCTGCCTTGGCAGGTATTACGTGGAAAGTTGTTGATACAAAGTATACATGAATGAAAGTAGCTGTGCTTTGTCAGGTTCATACTGGAAAGCTGATACGGTGAACAAATATTGATCACGTGACAGGAGAGCGAACACGGAGAACGTGACCACGCAAAGTGATTGGACTGGGGTTACAGGATCGGGGAACGGAACCGGTGAGCGGGCCCGGAGTACTGGATGAGGAACAAATTAATGGGTTACAGAACGGGACCGAGGTATGCAGATATTGTTTTCAATAATCCATAGTGCGAGGCCATAACATAGTGTCGAGCAATCACGTGGGCAACATTTTCTAGGAGCCAGACCAAACTATGCATTGATGACATAATGCTGGTATACCTGTGCTACAGGTCACCTGTGCTACAGGTGCGCGGGTATATTCAATATTTATCGCTTTAAACGTTACCATTAGTGTTGTATATTACTTAAATATAGTATTTATGCATGTGCATTTCTGTTTGCAGATGGTGGTGGCTGAGCCATTCATGCGGCTGGCAGACGTCGGCTACGCCGTCACTGCAGCCAGATGCGATGCGACGGGGCTGAACATATCAGCGCGAATAGTTGGTTGCCGTGCCAAGGAGGCCCACCTCGAAACCCGAGTGGCGGCCCACAAAATCGCACTCACCGATGTCCACAAGACTCAACGTCTAGTATACGCCGAAGAGATGCTGGAGCAGGATGCGGTGCAGTGGGAGGCAGTAAAATTCAGCGACGAGAAAACCTTTTCGTCTGATATAGCAGGGCGGGTCTACGTGAGAAGGTAATTATAACTTCCATTACTTAAAAAAATGAACGCAAGACCGTTCATAAGTTATTAATTACAGCATAATGGATGCACACACACACACATACACATACACATACACACACACACATATATATATATATATATATATATATATATATATATATATATATATATATATATATATATATATATATATACGAACATATGCCACTATATGTGTGTGACATGCGATTGATTCATGAATGAAAGTATACCACGAATTTATTTGCAAGTATTGATCATTTAACTATGCAATAGAAGTCGTGCTTCAGAGCTCGTGTTTTGGGGATCTTCAGGTATATGTAAATTTATGTTCGGGTTCATAACATACATAGCGTAACATATCATACGAATATGTCGAAAACAACACATTTCATTGGCACACATGAACACGAATATGGACGCGAAGACATACACAAACACAAAGGCGAACACAAGCTCACTTATGGAAAACACGCACAGGCACAGGCGCACACCATAAACACCAACGCAAGGACGGACAACAACACAATGCAATAAATACAAACAAGCACAGACACACCACACACAGACTCAAACACGGATACAAAGAAAATTACTCACGACTCATAAATAGCCAATATATAGCAACAAATATATTCCCATGGAGTGGATTCACCTCTCCTACTGTGATTTATCGCTTGCATCAGAGATATGAAATGTTCAACTTGTTTTCTATTCGGACCTTTGACCTGCTGTATCACAAGTTAAAATCGTGCCAGCAGTTTATTTGTGTGGGGGATGACTCCAGGGCGAGCTTTGGGAGTCGCCATCGTTATACTTCGGTGTTCAGAGAACAGATGCATGCATGCCTTGCCGTGTGCTTGTTGTGGCTCCCATTATGTCTCTGTCAGTTGAAATGCGTCAAGCGTGCATGATAACACTCCCAAACGTGTATTGCAAAACAATTAGCTGCGAACGTCTTTCGCCCGCTGCGATTTCGCAAATGCAGCGGGCACAGGAACATAGACCGGAGGCTATCTGATCTAGAGATGACTCTTTTAGCAATACAATTGGTAGATGTGATGGTTTTCAGATGCACTCAAAGGCTTGAAATGTGCACGATAACATTCATGCTTTCGTTGAAAGATATATGATAGACCAGTGGATCTCCAGTCAAAGTCAAAGGGGAATCAAATGGCATCGAACATTTTCTAATTTGGCTAATAATACATCGTTGTTGCAAACAAGTGTAGATATTACGTCGGTATTTCGGGACCGTCACTTTCCTTTTATGTATGGTATGGTAGCGAGTGACCCGAAAGTCTGAACGATAGAGGACATACAATCTCGAGTTTCATCTCTCAGGACAAAATTATGGGTCTGATAGTTGTCTGTGGCAGCTGAAACGCTTTTTTAAATATGGGACGACTTTAATTGACTACTTTAATTGACGGCAATAAACTTGGTTGACGACTTTAATTTTTGCCAAGCCAGTTCCCAGAAAGATGATAATACACTAATACACATAACGTCTTCGAAAACTATATAGAAGGTTATTTTATTGCCATCTAAGAACGTACACAAAGGCTAAATACAACCATTTTGAAAATCGCGTCACCATCTTTATCACACCTCAACATATCTATGTTATGCTAGAATGAATAATTACTTGGAATGTAAAGCCTCCTTCATGGTCCGTCGAATGAGATCAATCACAGGAAAATCGGATGCAAATTGCGGTCACAGCTGTGTAGCACAAAGTGCTTCAATCGTATTATGTTTTGACCGTCTCCCCAAGCACCCACCGTAATTTGTTGCAAATGTACTTCGCGTTAGGATAAATGAAATGTAGTTTTTGCGAACGAAATCGGCTCATATTTGTAGAGATCTGATGAGGGCCAAATCATTCCTTTCCCACATGGAAATGAAGCATGAATCACCGCATAGGAATATGGTTAATATAGCACACACTGCCTCATGGTCTCAAGGTTTTCCTCATGTTCACCATGCCCAGAGCTCCTGGGATGCGACACGATGCGCCGTACACCATCCCAAGACGAGCTTCGGGGCACATCACTGTCCATATCTGGGCATGGATGGACGGCCGCGACAATGGTGCACTACATAGCGTGGAGGGCCGTCACACAGCGGCCAGCTACTGCAGTGTCCTGGAGGAGGTAAAATAACGAAATTACTGGAAAGCATCTTCCATAGCAAGGCATGGTACATTTGCTTAGATGCTGGGTTTGCTTATTTTTCACGGGTTATTCGCAAAAAGATTTCCGCAATTTTCAGACCCCAAGTAAATCAACCCATCCGGTGAATAGCAATGGCAGGCGAATGATGCGTACCGATGAGTACAATATTCAATATAGGTGTAAAATATGAACAGCATCATCAGCATCATCATTGCTGGGCTAGATACGATTTTATGGAAGTTAAATAGTATGTGTGTGTGTGTGAATATAAACTGTGATCACATATGCCTATAATTAAGAAGGCTTGGGAGCTTTCCTACTATGTGCCGTTTCGCACAGCTACTCACATATAGCATGAATATCATATTACACTTCGAGTTTCGTTGACTTTATTCGCGTCGATATGTGTGCAGTTTGTAATATGTTTCAGGTGTCGCTGCGGCCATCCCTCGGGCAGCTTCGGCCCGACGAGCAGCGGCCGTACACACTCCTCCAGGACAACTCATCGGTGCACACAGCTCGGCTGACGCGGGGTTGGTTCGAAAGCCACCGTGACGTGGTAAGTTGCTACACTACGTGTGCTGATCCAATCGCGCGATGTTTTAACGTGACGATTATCGTGTCGTCCCGACATGACAAGTGGCTCAATTTTTTCGTGCATGCTGATCTTGCGTACTTGGTGGAACTGAGCAGAAACCATGACAATGATGTATTTACAATGAAATGATCATGCAGGATTACATTTAATAACACATGCGTCACGCCAAATGGAACGACGGTGCCAAGAGCGTTTTTAAAGCGCGCTCTATGAGGCCAAGTTAACCCACCAACCAATTCCTCGGGTTTTTCCGCGATATCTCGCGCATCAGATTGAGTATCTTGGTTTTCCTTTCCGCCATCTACAGATAATTTTTGGACGCTTGGCTTCTGGCATTGCACGGACACATCAAACTAACACCCCACTCGTCGCCCTACTCAAAATCCGTGATGTTGCCTATGGTTGTAGTGACCTCGGAAGATTCAGTGAGGCTACCGATGTTGCAACAATCATTGGCGTAGCCACGGATTTTGAGTAGCGGGGGGGGTCTAAGTCGATATGTTCCGATTTCACGATCCATTCACTTTCCTCTCAACAGCTTTGAACCATCCCACAAAAAGCGGTTTTGCAAAGCCATACATGTTGTTCAGAAACAGCAATTATAATTTCTTTGAAACTCGCATGTGTTTGGAACCACGATCTAGTCTAAAAACAGATCCTAATGGTTCACGTTTCGAAATTTGACTTCGGGCGATCCTGAAGAACTGTGCCTAGCTAACCCAAAGTTAATGAATGCAGGTTCAGTGGAATGGCTTACCTGCAAACCTATCAAGTTTCATTTCGTTAACTCTCAAAATCGGAAGTTAGTGGGGGCCTATTGCCCTCTCACCAGTTTGCGTTGATTTCAGAAGTCCATCGGTGTTTGCGTTAACATTTGCTGTCAGAAACGTAGAGTAAGGCAAAGAGAATTATCATACGTGAATGACAATACCTCATATGCCAGATACCACTGCAACAAATTGTTGTAGCCTGTGAACTTGTGAACATCCCTTTGTCTGTATTGTCACTTGAACAGAGGCACAGCCAAGTGGGGTGTCCGCCCCTTCCCCAGCCTCAGCAGCCAAACATACACAAGATGACACGAAAAAAATGACATTTTCTCGACGCAAACCCAAAATTTTCGGCGCACTTTGCCCGCCGAAGGTTTTCTTTTATTCGAAATTTATCGGCCCACCCCCTTAGAAAAATCCTGGTTACGTCGCTGCACTTGACTCGTGGTGTACCGAATCATTTTGTGAACGAAACTATTTCAGATTCGAACGCACCCACATCCGCCCAAGAGCCCGGACCTGAACCCCATTGAAAACGGCTGTGCGCTGATGGTCCAAGAGCTCGAGGACGAGCTTCGCTTCGACCCTCGGCGTCTCAGCTCAGACGAGCTGTGGGATATGCTACGGCAGAAATGGGAGAGTCTGCGCCAACGGACGTCGTACTTCGCCCGACTGGCTTTCAGCTCAGACGAGCTGTGGGATATGCTACGGCAGAAATGGGAGAGTCTGGCCAACGGACGTCGTACTTCGCCCGACTGGCTTCGTCAGCTCAGACGAGCTGTGGGATATGCTACGGCAGAAATGGGAGAGTCTGCGCCAACGGACGTCGTACTTCGCCCGACTGGCTTCGTCCATGCGGGCTCGCCTGGAAACTGTTGTGCAGGCAGCTGGTGGAAACACCGGCTATTGAAGGGAGTCGGTGCTATGTATATATTATTCACAGATTACAGTTTCATTGAAAGCATGTGACATGGTTTCTCAATGCGTAAATGAAGTGGTTCGATACAGTGGGAAACGACACAGAGGAATAAGATGACACTTGATATACCAGTTGATATAATGTGGTTGCTTACTCTGAACCCTCTTCGGGTGTTATTGAACGAGGGAAACAGGAGACGGAGCTTTGCCTAAGCTGGCGAATTTTTTTATCAAGTTGAATAGCCCGATATGGGTTGACCCGTCTCCTGCAAGCCACATCGCTTCTCATAGGCTACAAATTCGCAACCACTAAATATAGAGCAATGCAGCTTTCTCAACATCATCGCCATGGAATCGAACAGATCACGGCAAGGAGGGTTTGGTTATCATGGCGGCGCCATGATATATTCCGGCGCTTATCATGTGACCCGGCGAGGGTGGGCTGGCAATAGGCCAAGAAGTTGCATGGTTAACCGGACGACCATATCGAGCCATTCATGGCACACTAAACTCGGGACACAAGCAGCATGTTGACCTGGGTTTGCACGATTGGGTTTATGTTATCAGAGTCTACGCTACAATCTCGGCTTGGTGCCGACGCGGATCATAAAATACACCCTTCAAAGCGGTGAACTGAGAAAAACATGCTCTCCCAGTGTGCAATATTTGCCTAAGAGCTAATTTCTTTGCGGCCCCGGTAGCTTAGTTGGCTAGAGCGCTGGCCTGCTCTTGTCTCCCCTGTCCTGGCAACGCAAGGTTCGAGTCGCTTCACGCGCTCGCATTTAGCCCCCGGCTGGGAGGGTCAGTTGGCAGCTGGCCCACTAAGGCCAGGGACGAGCTACCGGGCGGCCGTGCCGATGCATTAACGGCACGTTAAACTTTCGGTCAAAATTATGCCGTTGAACTGGGATTCATGGATCGGGTGGTGGGGCCAGGGTTCACACAGCAAGCTCCGCTTGGTAATAGGACCTTGGTTCATAAAGCCACCCCAACAAGA
>JAOTOM010002373.1:0-100347 GCA_034440615.1 Ashinkailepas kermadecensis
CAGCCCTGAGCTGACGGAGAGGGGCCATGAGCAGCCCTGAGCTGACGGAGAGGGGCCATGAGCAGCCCTGAGCTGACGGAGAGGGGCCATGAGCAGCCCTGAGCTGACGGAGAGGGGCCATGAACAGCCCTGAGCTGACGGAGAGGGGCCATGAGCAGCCCTGAGCTGACGGAGAGGGGCCATGAGCAGCCCTGAGCTGACGGAGAGGGGCCATGAGCTGAGAGGAGATGGCACCTCAGCTAAATAAGCGCACACATGAACTGAATGATAGGGCGCATGAGCTAAAGAAGGAGGCCCTTGGGCAGAAACAGAAGACCTTTGGATTTTCAGAGGGCCACTGAGCTGACATAGACGGCCCCCGAGGTCACAAAGATGGCCCCTGAGCTGAAGGAGGGCACTGAGGTGAAGCACAGTGCTCATGAGCTGACGGAGGGCTTCTGAGCTGAATAAGAGGTTCTTTGAATAAGAGTGTTCTGCGAGGACGATGAGCTGCGCAACTTGAATTATGTCCTTGAAAAGTGCAAGGGCATGGGCACTTCTGTGTCTATGCCCTGCAAAACTTACTAGGACGCCTGGTGTCCTGCCATCGCTGTTGGTAGCAGTCGAAAGCAGCTTCAGCGCTCTGCGCCGACTGAATATTTGGTTGCGGGTAACGATGACTCAGTGTCGCCTGAACTCAGTAGCCGGGAAGCGCGTCCAGCGCGTCCGTGTGGACACCATCTGACCCCGGGACGTGATCAAAGATTTCATATCACTGAACCCTGAGTGGAAAACGACGTCGGCGCTTTCAGTACGCAGCGTTCGGCTTTCGGCGCGTTCAGTAGGCAGGAAGCAGCGACGGCGGCGGTGCGCCATATGTGAGGGACCCTGCTGTTCGATCATCAGCTGGCATTGACTGCAGGCACTGACTTCTGGCGCTGTCAGATGGCACTGACCGGCACTGCCGACTGGCACCGACTTCTGGCGCTGCCGACTGGCACTGACTTCTGGCACTGCCAAATGGCACTGACTTCTGGCGCTGTCAGATGGCACTGACTTCTGGCGCTGCCAGATGGCACTGACTTCTGGCGCTGCCAGATGGCACTGACCGGCACTGCCGACTGGCACTGACTTCTGGCGCTTCCGACTGGCACTGACTTCTGGCGCTGCCGACTGGCACTGACTTCTGGCGCTGCCAGATGGCACTGCCTTCTGGCGCTGTCAGATGGCACCGACTTCTGGCGCTGCCAGATGGCACTGACTTCTGGCACTGCCAGATGGCACTTTGTATCTCCATTCAGTTTTGTTTCGCCATACGCGATTTTTGAACGCCTCTATTGTAATTTTTGGGGCTGCACAGCAATTTTTTTTAGTCCAAACATTTAAATTACCCGGATCCGTGCTTATATTGCGGGAGCCCATGTTTCAGTCTTTTCGGATCCCGATGCGATTTTTTGTGGCACGCTATATTTATTTGGGGTCCAGATGGTAACGTTTGGGACCCCAGTGCGATAATACGGGGCTCTCGCGCGATCTTCCGGATATAGGCGCAAATTATCGGGGGCTCGACGAGAGTTATCGGGCCCTTTCGGTAGTTTTGAGGTCCCGATATATCTATGTGGGCCCGACGCGGATTTTGGGTGCCACGGCACAATTGTCGGGCTCCAGGACCAGTTTCCTGGACCTCACGGTATTTGGGGGGGGGGGGAGCCACCGACGCGATTTTTCGAAAGCCCGAACGCAAATTGTGGTGCGTCAACGGAATTATTGGAAGCCCCGGCGCGATTGTATGGCCCGGCGCCAGTCTTCCGGGTCCCGCTTTATTTATTTGGGGCTCTCGACGCTAATTGTGCGGGCTACGACTGGAATGCTTGTGGTCCAGCGCATTTTGAGGGCCCCGACACGTTCTTTGGAGGGCCCGAGAGCCAGTTCTCGAGACCGGTTGCACTCTGGGGGCCGGCGCAATTTTGTTGGGTCAGAGAGCGATTTTGGGGACCACGGCGCTATTGCCCGCCACCTCTCAGAGGGAGTATTTGCTCCCTTTTTCTCCCCTTCGGTACGCCACTGACTGCATTACATGCTACACCCTTCTAATTACACGACAGCGCAACCCATCAGTGACGGATCCAGGGGGCATGGGGTCATACTCTCTTTTTTCTTGGGCCCCTTCGGCACCCAATCCAGCAGTTGGACACGTTGTGTTCTAACATGGGCCGTGACTAAGCACACAATACATTTGTCGCTACAGGGGATTATTATTCGGGAGTGCTAGGCGAGCGCCGATCGGAACTACGCTCCCTTTGCGACTCGTGAAAAAACGCACCTCAGCACGCGCAATTTTCGCGAAATCTAGAAACTTTCGAAATAAATGAAACCCATTTCGAGCATTCGGCATAGTGCATTCAAATTAGGGTACGTGTTCGATATTTGGCAGAGGAATCCAATTGCGGAGATAGTACCTACAATTTCAACATGTGCACTATATTCAATTTATATACAAAAACAATCCACTCCAGCCAAAATTGGCTGCAATTTTGCCGAATATTTTTGCCGAAATCGGACTCGTCATCAGAATATGGTGTACGGATCTCAGCCACAAATGCAGTCTAGTGAATTACCGAATTGGCAAACATGCCACGCAGAGTCATGGTCCTTTAGTCCCAGTCTTTCGCTCACCTTATGCTACATGCATTCGCTCAGAGTAGCACCGTCCATCAGACTGAGACCAGCCGCACAGTCTCCCGGCCTTGAGGAACGCAGGTCGCATGGGGTGATGACAATCACGTGATCGGTGGCCGGCTGCCTGACCCTTATTCGGTACTGACCGGACTGACACCGACTATGTTCCGCTACAAAGTCTTGTTTTGAGCGAAAAGTGCGCTTACTTCAAAGCAAATATTGTGATGAAAACTAATAGCATGAAAATGAAACGACCAGATCCACTTCTAAAGAAATACTTCGAACATGAAACGTTGTATGAAACCAAGTTATTAAGGCTTCAAAAGCGGTCGGGCTCGCCTGGGCTGAGCCGGGCTGGGCCCGGCCGTTCAGACTAACGTCTGTTGCATATAAAGGGGAGTAGATTCGCCCGGGCTTCGTCCTGGCTAGTAGTAGCACCAGTAGTAGCACCAGTAGTAGCACCAGTAGTAGCACTAGTAGTAGCATCAGTAGTAGCTAAACCAAATGTTGCCACGCCGCCGTCGGCACGGTACGAAAGACGTACTGCTCAGTAATCTACATGGTCTTCGCTGCGACCTCGCGGCGAAGACAATATTCTACTCGGGGTTGGAGTCACCATCATTGAATCAAAGTAATCATCGAATTCAATCAGCAAATGCGAGACAATTCGGCGCCAAACAACTAACGAGTGAAGTTACGAGTAACCAGCGCTCCCTCATCACTCAACTATGAATAAATTAGTCGGCTGCTCGCCCCGTCAGTTAGACCGGCATTGTCCGCGTAATTGGCTTGATCTGCGCGACTACTGATTGTTAGCCGATAGGCGCGGCTTGACCGACAGCTCGCGGTTGTAGCAGCTCGCTGGTTGTAGCAGCCATGGTAGCCAGAATGGTAGTCGAGCTGGTAAGCGTGCTGGCTGTTGGATTGGTGCAAGGTGGCAACCCGGCTGGTAGCTGAAGAAACGAGTAGACAAGCTGCCGACGTGGTAGACACGCTGGTAACTGGAATGGTAGCCATGATAGAGCAGTGCTATTACTAGCAACAACCACCCCAAAGCTAAAATAGTTTTAAAAAAAGATGGCAAACATCCAGCCGGGTCGGCTGGCTAGTAACCACGGCCAGTTACCAGACCATCAACCTGGGTGGTAACTGAACTGGAGTAACCGAACTGAGGTAACTCGACTGGTCCCATCATGGACGCCAGTTACCACCAGCTGGCAGCCCACATCCAAATTGGTAACATACAGTGTAACTGGCTGGTAGCAAACAGCAGGATTAATTGGCACCAAACAGCGAGGTTAGCTGTGCACAGTCAGCGGTGCTGGCTGGTAACACACAATGGGACCGGCCGATGGTGGTGGACGTCTGGCACGATGGTGAGGAAGTCTGGCAATGGACAGTGGAGCCAGCTGGTGATATGCGCGGACGATAGCCCCATCGACTTCAGCGGGAGGGGGGGCAGAGAGTGGTGAGAAATTGTGCCGCATCGCGTCCGCATGTGGCAACGCGAGCTGGCGACGCCTCGTCTCGGTGACCATGCCTCGTCTCTGTCAGCATCTAGCCACACCCCGTCCCTGGCCATGCCTCGTCTCGGGCAGCCTCTGGTCACGCCTCGTCTCGGGCAGCCTCTGACCACGTCCTGTCAAAAGCAGCCTCTGGCCATGCCTCGTCTCGGACAGCCTCTGGCCACGCCTCGTCTCGGGCAGCCTCTGGCCACGCCTCGTCTCGGACAGCCTCTGGCCACGCCTCGTCTCGGGCAGCCGCTAGCCACGCCTCGTCTCAAGCAGCCTCTGGCCACGCCCCGTCTCGGGCAGCCTCTGGCCACGCTCCGTCTCGGGCAGCCTCTGGCCACGCCTCGTCTCGGGCAGACTCTGGGCACGCCTCGTCTCGGTGGCCACGCCCCGTCTCGGGCAGCCTCTGACCAATCCTCGTCTCGGGCAGTTCCTGACCGGCGGCAGTCTCAGTCAGGGCGTGTTCGGTCGACTCGAGTTACGGGCGTGCATTAACTGTGCATTATCTCAGCGTGGAGCATGTATAATTGCATGCTTCTCGGCGCGGAGCACCGACTCAGCGTCGCCTGCCGGCAGAAGTGAGAGCCACCCGTCGGTCCCGGCGGTGTCCATCAGCGATGCAGGCAGCCGAAACTTTCACTTGAGCTGCTCTGTCAAACTTGACACTGGTGGGCTTCCGGCACGAGTTAATACTTTAGTAAAATACTTTAGATGTTCGGTGATGCGTTCGGATCCCATGCGGACTACTATACTATAAGACTACTATGACAATGATTACACAATCCTACCCCTATTATCGTGTTATTATATGCAGTTATTATCGTGGCAGCCAGTCACCGGCAAAAAGAAAGAAAGCAATAGCTTGGTGGAAAGCTAAGGCATTGGTTTTCCACAACCAGCCTGGCCTGACTGCAGCACAATGTTCGGGACTGCCGTTGAAAGTGCAGTTGAAGTGTCTCATGGCTGAGGTGGTCTTACCACAGACCGCCACCGATGCTTCACCAGAGTTCTCACAAGGCCAAGACGCCACGCCTCTCACTCCCTCTCCCCCGCTCTCCCGATCTCTCGCACTCTCGCCCTCTTGTTCTCTCGCTTTTGCTCTCTGGCTCTCTCTCTCTCTCTCTCTCTCTCTCTCTCTCTCTCCCTTTATATCTATCTTTCTATCTCGTCCTTTCTCTCTGTCAGAAGGAGAAATTCAAGCGGACTTGTTGCTTTGCATCTGTTGTCCTTCTGAAGACTGGTATTGCAGGCATCAGATTGGAGTAAACCTCGAAGCAAAATATTCCTGCTAACACCAAAAGTAGCATTGCAAAGAACCACAAGCACGCACACGCCCGCAAACAACACACACACACACACACACATATGTATATATATATATATATATATATATATATATATATATATATATTTATATATATAGTCTTCCTGTCGTCACGAGAAGTCACGAGAAGTCTTCCTGGTGTGCAGCGCGTCTGAGCTGCTGAGGAAGCTCGATCGCAGCCGTGAGCTCCCCAGGAATTCGCAACCGTGACGTCAACGCGGCAAGTTTTGCAGTCTGCTCGGCGCGACGGACGACGGCGCGCAGTGATTTGGCGCGCGGTACGTCCGTCAAAGTCGCCAACGGCACCGGCGATAAAACGAGCAACCGAATTTGATGGCCGCGATTTTTCAGCGGCCGCCAGGCGGCGCCGCGCGGCCGCTGTCGCCTGCAGAGATGGCAGGATAGCCGGACGGCGCGGGCCGGATTGGCCATCTGAAACTCGGCGGTGCGATCTCGGCGCTCCGACGACCGCGGCACGGCTGGACCGCATCAGCCGGCGTCTCTGGAGACGCGCGGGCGCCCCGAGAGACGCCACACACGGCTGGACCGCATCAGCCGGCGTCTCTGGAGACGCGCGGGCGCCCCGAGAGACGCCACACACGGCTGGGTCGCATCAGCCGGCGTCTCTGGAGACGCGCGGGCGCCCCGAGAGACGCCACACACGGCTGGCGGCCGCACAGAAGTCGCCGGAGTTCACAGAGTAGGTAGCGTCTCCGGGGACGGCCGGAGATAGCTAAGTGTCCGGAGGTCACGAGGAGCCGTGCATGTTGAGGCCACAAAGGTGGCTGGTCACTTCAAACACGGGAAAATAGAGTGTAGGCAACTAAAAGACTTGTGTCCCGTCTCCATCACCGGAGACGACGGGAAGAGAACCCCTTGGGACGTCAGGAACGGTCTCCTGAGACGACATGAAGCCTCCCGTCTTGGAGACGACAAGAAGTGTCGTGTCCCTCAAAACAACCGTGAAAGTCGTGTTCTTACAACGACGGGAAAAGTGGTGCCCCCTGAGCAGAGAGGCGAGTGTTCCACTGAACTGAGACAGTGGCGGACGTCCTGGCCGCCGAGACGTCTAGCAGAGTCAAGTGGAGTCGACAACGTCCCGCCCCGGACGTTGTGGGCAGCGACGGCGGAGTCACGCACCTCAGCGTGACTGAGGAGTCACGCACCTCAGTCACGGCGGAGTCACGCACCTCAGCCACGGCTCGAGGTGGCATGCCAGTCAGCGAGTGGCGAGAGGGCGGGCTATATTCGGACGTCTGGATGACACCGTCGATGGTCCGACCCGCTGATGGCAATCGTCGGTCTCGTGTTAGTTGATGAGACCGCCAGGCACCCGGATATTACGGCAATTTGTGGAGACAGGGATATTTGGAGGAGCGCACTATGAAGCGACTAAGCAGCTGACGTAGGCAGGACACTGATGTGACTGCGTCGGCTATGTGTACGTGCCTTCTGGAGCGTGGATAATAGGAGTAGTATGGAGAAGTGGTGCACTAAGTTGACACACTGCGTGAATGCCTGTGTGTTTCGGGGCAGTAATTCACACTTCCAATGATTGCGACTACCACCAGATCAATATGTTGGCTCAATCCTTCAAAGCATAGGGCTTTTGACCATCTGTAACATTAAAGGAATTGTGCTGTGGTTACAAAGTCTCTCGCCATAGTGCAACCGACATACAGTATATAGCTTCGTCCTTTGCAAATTGTAATATATTTTACCCGGTTCCTCTTAACTTCACTTTTGGCCTGCTAAGACAGTTTGAAAAGGAATATGCTGGTGAAGATCTGATCTGAATTAAATAATTTAAGAGTTGTTGAGAAGTAAGCAATTAGGGCGTCTCAACAGACCATCTCACGATGCAAATGCTATCAAGCCAGAACAATGAAGCGATTCGTAAAACCCCTCATGGCATCCCACATGCTTCCTGAGACCAATGATGTTCTTCATTCCTGACTAGATGTTAACAACAGCCCGCGTCGATAGCTCAGTTTGGGTAGAGTGTCAGTCTGGACCGGTCTTCATTCTTTAACTTTTAGTGTTACTTAAACCATTGGACTCTTCTGTTTTGGTTGACCTCACAGGTCAGACCAAACAGTTCAATGTGAGTGTGCAATCGGTGACGCGTCTTCGCGGTAGTTGAGGATCCTGGTCATGAAACAAATGGGATAGGTGGCACGGACAAATGTCAAGGACAACGATCCCGCCAAATGTCAAGGACAACGATCCCGCCAAAAGCAAATACCTGGAAGCGTGACAAACTGTTGAATATAGCAATTATTTTCGAAAAAACTGGTCCTCGGGAAGAGACACGGACGGTACCACCAAAGCCAAGCCAAATACTCCCAACACTTCTTAACAATTGTCAACAAAAACAAAAATTGTAGAAATGTTCGGACTATGCCGAAAAAAAAATTCACATTTGTAGGCAAATTTGGTGATCCCAGTCACATCATAACTTAAAGTAGTCTGCAAAATTCCCCTGGCTCAGCTATTTTTTATTCATGATAGGTCGTATTTCATCCCCCACAACGCCCGCAACAGATGTACCCTCGGGATGTTGGAGGCCCTGCAACTGATTTGATGGCATTGACCTGAAACGTTGAATACATTTAGATGACGTATTTGGTCACCACATGTATGCCTGTTTTTCAAGCATATTGACGGCATGTGAACCATCAACACAAACTTTTTTCCTTCTTGTATATGCACTCATATTTGACTTCTGACCGTATATATGGCTTGTTTATGACAAGTGTTTGTATATACATTTAAATACCGCATTGAGATGAGATGGTGACCTGCTATATACCCACCCCAACTCCGGTATCATAAGACATCGAAAATCAATGCTTTTGCACAATGTGCACACATCAATTAACGGACGGTGTGTTAAATTTAAAATCCATATCATGAGCAGTTGAGGAAATACATCAGATAAACCCTATGGAGGAGGATGGTCAAAATGACCCTCCTCATTGCGAGAAATGAATTCACAGTTTCTTCGTCATTGCAAGAACAAAAGGTGCTTACATTAATCTAATGGTGCATGTACCTTCAATAGTGTCTTCTGCACATAATATGCAACCTCAGCGTCCAGGCCTCACATGTCCTTCGTGTCCAGGTCTCGCATATCCTTCACATCCAGGCCTCACATGTCCTTCATGTCCAGACCTCATATGTCCTGCATGTCCAGGTATCACATATCCTTCATGTCCAGGCCTCACATGTTCTTCATGTATATGCCTCACATGTCCTTTACCTTCATATAGGTGTATGATGCCACACACAACTCATGTGCAACCTTACATGACCTCGTTCCAGTTCTGACGGAGCTTTAAGCAAACAGAGCGGCGCACATCACCTTCGAAAGCATAACTTCCCAGCTGATCATGTGGAACGGGCATCTTCACCTTAGCTGAACTCGATCCAAACAAACAAAATGGATCACACAATCCCGAGTTACATTAATTTA
The DNA here is from genome assembly GCA_034440615.1 of Ashinkailepas kermadecensis. NCBI lineage: Eukaryota > Metazoa > Arthropoda > Thecostraca > Neolepadidae > Ashinkailepas > Ashinkailepas kermadecensis. Next base: position 8,969 of record JAOTOM010002373.1, read on the forward strand.
GTCGTTACATACTTACGAACGTCTGCAGACAGATACCTGCACACCATACAAACGAACAACTCATCGCTAACCGATTTCCTCGGCATGACTTCGACGATCGAGTTACAGCGAAGTGTCTCGACGTGGGGAGCTTGCACACACAAGAAATAGCCCCAATCGTGGCATTAGCAAATAAGACGTATTCATTTCAGGGCTTGATTCGATGAATCTCTCATCATTGGATCACACTGTATTAGGATTTGTATGCTAAATGTTGCACTTCATCCGTCCACGAGTTCAGCAGGATTTCTTATCAGGCATGTTATCACCAAAGCAAGCTTGTTGGAGTCTTCCTGGTGGTGCGTATCTCCCGCGAATAGCCTCGGAGACGCGTGGATCCGGGCTCACGTCTCCCGACATCGCTCCCGCCCGAGGGCAGGTCAGGTCGTTTGACCACTCGACCATGCACACACCACTGACATACTGGCGTGATATGATGCAAAGTTGTCCTGATTTACGTGATACCTAAGTTATTCATGCCGACGATCATTTACGTCAGCGATGCGGAATAATTGCATTGTTACAGTGCTCCCGATAGTGTACTGTTGCTCGCATCAGCACTCCCACACATGCATAGCTGCAGCGGCTCGCTGCCAGTACGAGCCGGACGTCTGCCTTTCCGGCAAATGATCGTCGACGCGGGCGAGCCTCGAGAGCATGTTGCGGACGACACGGACAGTGCCGCTGACACACGCCGCCTGCCACACGCTGACACACGCCGCCTGCCACACGCTGACACACGCCGCCTGCCACACGCTGACACACGCCGCCTGCCACACGCCGCCTGCCACACGCTGACACACGCCGCCTGCCACACGCTGACACACGCCGCCTGCCACACGCTGCCTGCCACACGCTGACACACGCCGCCTGCCACACGCTGACACACGCCGCCTGCCACACGCTGACACACGCTGCCTGCCACACGCTGCCTGCCACACGCTGACACACGCCGCCTGCCACACGCTGACACACGCCGCCTGCCACACGCTGACACACGCCGCCTGCCACACGCTGACACACGCCGCCTGCCACACGCTGACACACGCCGCCTGCCACACGCTGACACACGCTGCCTGCCACACGCTGACACACGCCGCCTGCCACACGCTGACACACGCCGCCTGCCACACGCTGACACACGCCGCCTGCCACACGCCGCCTGCCACACGCTGACACACGCTGCCTGCCACACGCCGCCTGCACATACACGCCGCCTGCCACACGCTGACACACGCCGCCTGCCACACGCTGACACACGCCGCCTGCCACACGCTGCCTGCCACACGCTGACACACGCCGCCTGCCACACGCTGACACACGCCGCCTGCCACACGCTGACGCCGCCTGCCACACGCTGACACACGCCGCCTGCCACACGCCGCCTGCCACACGCTGACACACGCCGCCTGCTGACACACGCCGCCTGCCACACGCTGACACACGCCGCCTGCCACACGCTGCGCCTGCCACACGCTGACACACGCCGCCTGCCACACGCTGACACACGCCGCCTGCCACACGCTGACACACGCCGCCTGCCACACGCTGACACACGCCGCCTGCCACACGCTGACACACGCCGCCTGCCACACGCTGACACACGCCGCCTGCCACACGCTGACACACGCCGCCTGCCACACGCTGACACACGCCGCCTGCCACACGCTGACACACGCCGCCTGCCACACGCTGACACACGCCGCCTGCCACACGCTGACACACGCCGCCTGCGAACGTCGGCCGGCTCGGGCCGAGCGGCGGCGATTTTTCGGCTCACAGTCAGAGGTGTCGCCCGCCGGGCGCAGCCAATGGATTCTGACCGTGCGCGAGACAAGACACACTGCCAGCTGACATGAACCGGGCACCGTGTGAACCGCCTCTGGTCACGACATGGAGGACGTACGGTGCCGGCTTCAGCTGCCGACGGAGCCGCCGCCAGCTACGGCCAGCAGAAACAAAGGACTTTACCGCCAGCAACTGCCGACACACCTTACATCGAACCGCTGCCAGCAGGTCCACATCCAGCCGCTACCGCCAGCCGCTGCTGCCAGACCCTCCCGCCAGCAGCTGCCGATAATTCCTACATCGAGCCGCTGCTGCCAGCCGCTACCGTCAGACCCTACCGCCAGCAGCTGCCGACCGGTCCTACATCCAACCGCTGCTGCTAGCCGCTACCGCCAACCACTCCTGACGACCCCTACCGCCAACCACTACCGACGGCCCCTACAGCCAAACACTAACGACGGACCCTACAGCCAAACACTACCGACGGACCCTACAGCCAAACACTACCGACGGACCCTACAGCCAAACACTACCGACGGACCAACGGTCAATCGGTAACGCCGGCTGCTGCCGCCAGACACCAACGAACTCTACCGCCAGTCGCCACCGCCAGCTACTAGTCCAGCGAATACATCTAAGTCTATCTTGCTTCAAGCGTCCACACACTGAAAGGTTTACGACGGAGAACAGCTTCTGGGGAATTACTGTAATTGTCCATGTTGTTGTTGCTATTTGGGCTTTACGGCGATTGCATTTTGTCCATGAATTACTTGCAAAGCCCAATGGCGCATCATGCAATTTGGAGCATAATGGTGGATCCAATATACACATCCTTTGTGGTGGACCAGCGTCGACGTCCATCCCTTCCCAGCACGGCTGGATGCCGGTAACCTCACGCCTGGCGTAGTCTACTGTAGTCTAAGAATAATTATCCGACTTTTAAAATCCATACACGTTATATGATATATTACGCTACGTGGTATTAATGTGCGTATCACATGTTTTACGTCCCATATGCATTATATCAGAACAATCTGTCGATTATAAACAAACGTGCATTCCCCAGCGACAATGTGCAGAGCCCAACTCAGTTTTACTCACGGCACGTATCGATTTCGAGGACATGGCGACTGATGGCGCCGACACCGTGGCCAGAACGGCCGCTCAATTGCTTGGTCTATTCGATTCGGACACACTTAATGCGACTGACACCCACGCCGGACAGCGTGTGCTCGCTCGCCGAAAATGCAACGGACATTGGCTGTTTGTCGACAGGAAATCGTCGGCAACGTCGCCGAATGACTCGGCTCCACCTGGACGACTAATCTGGTCAAACTGGCGACCTGATCTTCAAAGCCACTCCTTGCGTGTAAAGGAAATATACGACCTTCAATATACCAGGAGGTGCTGAGTTGACATCAAAGGTAACGATAAAGGTTATACTTTATTACTCAACGTTTCGGCCAGGGGCCATCGACCACAAAATCGTCCCCCCCCTCCCCCCTGTCATAACCAAAATCTGTGGCGACGCCAATGGCCGCTATGGGCATGTTTCGTCAACCGTGTTGTCCCATGAAAGAACAGGGAACAATGCAGGATTGCTTTTCCTCACCCTGCCCTGACGCTACGTAGAAACAGTGATTACCGCCAAACGATGGTCGATGGCGATGACGCCGAGTGTCTATCAACTACTGGTGGCAGAGCCGGTAATTTTCCTCAATCAATCGGTAGCCTCTCGAGGGCCCCTCGGGCCGTCCCCCAGGCACTTCTGATTGGAGATGTAAGATCTCAGGAGTGCCCCATATAACCAGAGTGCCAGCGTACTCAGGCATTTTCATCCAGCAGCCATGTTCCTGAACTTTGCGAAATCTAGTGCATCACACAGAACTTATGGGAGGCCAAACGCGACAGAGGAGGGGCCATGACACCAAGCTTTCTCTGCCGTAGCTGTGCTGCGGTGTCGTGTGTCCAGCCGAATGTCCGCGGCCCCGGCCGCAATGTTTCACCATCAGCTCGCGGTACTGAGTTTCAGTGAGTTTCACTCATCACCGCTCGACGTCGTGCGACAGCGGCGGGATTTTTCTCCTCGCTCCGGACGCCACCTCGACCTCTGGCGGGCTTTATGCCAGAGCAGCACGTGCCACATCTCCAGCTCGGATGTCCAGCAGTGTTTGAAGAGTCGCGCCGCGGTCACCGCGGCGCCGGTGCAAATTGACACAGATGCTACTCGTCGTCTAATAGCTGGTCGCGGCTGTCACCAGCTGATCACACTGGCGAGTGACGGCCGGAAGCTGGAACACCGACCACTACATCTGGCGGCCGGGCCCCCGTCACCAACTGATCACCCGGCGAGTGACGACAGGAAACTGGACCCCCGCCCCGGCCACCACAGCCTGTGGCGCGCGCTGTGGCGCCTGAGAGACACACATGGCGGCGCGCTGTGGTGCTGAGAGACACACGACACGGATGTAGGTAACTTTAAGTGTAAATGTACATTAATTGTAGGTAATGTAGGTAAGATTGCGAGTCTTGGGTGCGGGTGTGGCGAGTGGCTAACACAACAATATGCAGATTGCGCGAGATGACTGTTCGGTACTGACGGGAGAACTAGTCACTCAGTCCCACCGATGGCTGTTACAAGTAATCACCGATGCTATTGATCTAGCGATCAATATATCAAACAGATATCAAGATATCAAGCAGCCGGCCCCTGCCATCTGATGATTGAAGTTGCTGCCACACTCCATCTACAGTGTACATATATATGTATCTATGCACAGCGATACGGTTAGGGCTTTGCTCTGCTCTGGTCTTCGGTACATTTAGTTCGCGCAGCTTCATATCTTATCTAATGCGATATATATTCATGCACTGACGTAGGATGTTCCTGACATGCAATCTGCAGCTTGGCCTTCGTCAAGGTTCGTAACCTGTCCATAACAGCCACTGTACGTGGAGGGCATGTATCGTGAAATAAATACATAAATAAAGTGCCCTAAAATGTTGAAAAGGCATGTCCTCATTTCAATGTTTGAATATCACCATTCAATCCATTTCCTGGTTTGACTTTTTCCTACAACGATGTTGACCAAATTATTATCTGCATCTCAGTCTAATTATTCAGCTAAAAATACAGTTCACTCCTTGTATAAGAACATGCGTAGCACGTAACAGCATGAACAAGCAATCTGGCACCTAATAGAGGCACTGCATCTATAATAACATTCGGTGGTGCATCATGCATTTCCTGTCACTTCCTGTCAATTTGTATTGCTCATGTCTTTTTGCGTACACCGGCTCATTTTTGCAAATCTAATTGTGTAATTAACAGTATCAGCTTTGTTGATTACCTTCCACCTGTATGTAAGATTAATTACAATATTACATTCCTGGTCGAGGGTATAGATTTACCCAAGTTCACCTTTGGGGCGTCCATGTTCACCTTTGAGGCGTCGATGCAGTTCCCGGTGTGCGCCATATCCAATTCAACTTCCCAGAGTTGACACGCCGTGTGACGTAACAACGGATGCAGATGACGCAACCAACACCATACATCTACACCTGTCATGTTGGCACGCCGTAAGGCGCGCCAACGGATGTAGATGACGTGACCAGCACCACCCATGCACAGTGTACACCCGTCTCGACTCCGGCGAACGATTCGCGCAGCATAAAAATCACAGTATGACGTTTACCGAGTGCATGAAGCTCGCCGAACCCGACCGGCGTGTGGCAACACACACAGGCGATGGGGCGCTGCCGGACCTGAGGGGGTGGGGGGGGGGGGCGCTGGGAGGGGGTGCTACCGGGCCGGAGCTCTGGGTCACGAGCGCGGCTCGTCCGAGCTAACCCAGCTGGACACGGCGCACGAGCTCCGAATACGAATCGTCGGCAAACAGAAGCCGACCGAGCTGCCGCTTCTGCGGGAGAAGTCGCTGGAAAGGCACGCCGATGGTGCGATTCTGGCCGAGATTCCGATTCACCGCAAGCGCCACTGGTGGAGGCGATCGGTGATTTCAGTTGGTTGGTCGCTTCCATGCCGTTTGGAAATGGGATTGATTTATAACTGAATAACAATTAGTATGACCGCCAATCAATGTAGCAAGCACACGTGGGTTCCGGGTAGGTGACATTTGGTGTTTTATATACAGATTGCATTATCGATTTTGACTGTGTTTGCTTCATGTGCATAACCACCGCTTTGTTAAATCCAGGCGTGAAATATATCGTAATAACCGGGTACTTTACGAGTCGCATTTTCTGCATGGAGATCTCCGCATCGGGAAGTCAGACACTGCCCTTGGGGTAAGTAAGCTATCAGTATGACGTCCGCTGAAAAGTAATGAAATGGGGTTGCATAGTGCAATTCATGCCACTGGAAGCAGCTCTTTGTGCCGGAGGAATACAACTTTCCTACTCAACGTAACCAATGACCCATGGCATCGGCTATTCCATAATCATATACCTACTGCATCTAGATCCAAACTCCCAAACTCGCCTTCCCTGCAACGAATGTCGACATGCATGGCGTTCTCAATAGCTGGACATTGTAGGCAGTCACCAATTTTGCTTGAGTCAGGACGACAGCTAGGGTACTGACACTGGTATTGGCACGTCAATTTCAATTCCAGCCAATGTGTGTGATCGGTAAGCCATCATTTGCTCACTTCGACTTCTATGAGTCAGGTCAATCGTGTAAGAATACAGACGAGACGTATTCTCCTGCGCTGCAGAATACAGACGACACGTATACCCGTGCGCTGCAGAATACAGACGACACGTGTACCCGTGCGCTGCAGCACGTAGCTGCTGAATTTCTAGTAACTCCGGAAATTCCTCCACATTTCAATAAGAGGTCTCAGGATGAGACAGTTCCACGAGACGACTGCCCACTCAGCTGTCATTCAATATCATAATATCTTAAATATTTCCAAAGATAGCCCACCGAATGGATCTGCGCCGTACAAAGACTTTGGCCTTTTCTGCAGTTGCAGATTTCCTAGGGAGGAGATTAAGTGCGTCCAAATAGGATGGGACGGGCACACCAGGTGACACACGATTAACATTGTCTGCGGAAACTCGATCATGAAAAGAATCACCTGAATCCGGGGTCAAATTCAATTATGTTTCCAATACAGACGGCACGTAGTAGCAATTGTTGTCCTCGTAAGTTATCGCTGACTTGCAAGTGGAGCGAGTATGGTCATTAGACATCCGAACTTTGTTTGGAATTTCCACGGCGACTTGGATTGCCAGTACGTCACATCACTCGCAGCGTTAAAGGCACATGTGGACTTTTACAAATTACATGGGCGCCATGCATTTAGCACACCTGTAAGGACGTGTATCTGATGCGACAATTTTCCTCACAGGCAGTGAAACGATAATCGTGTGGCATTTTGTATTCAGAACGCACCCAGTTGTGCCGCGGACCTGACGGGCATTCTGAGACACGGGTGGAAGGTGGCCGTCAGTGTATCAAGAAAGCTTAGCACCTTAGCTCAAACGTGATTACACGACGTCAATGTGTGTTCTAATGACTACACAAGGTTCGAACGGAATAACATTATTTGGTAAAAGAGGATGCGCGGCGTCCATATCATATGCCGAATCAATGTTTACCATACCGAGTCGTAAAGCACGATCCAGACATACTGAACATAAACGGAACATACGGTATCAGTCAAGCTTAAGCTGAATTTTCCCAGACTGAGAATCAGATCGACTCTACATGAGCCCATCGCCAAAGCCATGCCATCATTTTCGTTTTCCGAATGCCTCGTCCCGGAGTGTAATTCCACTGGCATATCATTCCAGATGATCCAGCCGCGACTTTATCTCAGCCCCGGCATGGTCTGGTGTTCGCCGATCTGCACACCGGGAGTCGGCATATTCACAGAGACCAGACCAGAACCCTCCACCAGACGGCGTCTCCTAAGTGGCGACTGTCGAGGGGCACTTACGAGTTGAGAGGCTCTTCATGACGGACAGACAGGCGGAAGATCTGGACACATCCCCTGGATGGCCGACCCGCGGTGGCCAGGCAGTGGCGCGACGCCCCGCAGCGGCAGCCGCTAGCAGACGGTGTCTCCCAAGTGACATCTGTTGATGGACATCCATGCCCCTGACAGACAGACAGACAGACAGGCGGAAGATCTGGACACATCCCCCTGGATGGCCGACCCTGCGGTGGCCAGGCAGCGGCGCGACGCCCCGCAGCGGCAGCCGCTAGCAGACGGTGTCTCCCAAGTGACATCTGTTGATGGACATCCATGCCCCTGACAGACAGACAGACAGGCGGAAGATCTGGACACATCCCCGGGATGGCCGACCCTGTGGTGGCCAGGCAGCGGCGCGACGCCCCGCAGCGGCAGCCGCTAGCAGACGGTGTCTCCCAAGTGACATCTGTTGATGGACATCCATGCCCCCGACAGACAGACAGACAGGCGGAAGATCTGGACACATCCCCCGGGATGGCCGACCCTGCGGTGGCCAGGCAGCGGCGCGACGCCCCGCAGCGGCAGCCGACACCGGGCGGCCTATCGCCACCGGCAGCTGTGATGGCCGCCGGCGATATCAAGTGTGTGGAGCTCGGGCCATTGCCGACCGCCGCCGGCGGCGGTCTTCGTCGCAAATGTCAACCTTAATCGCATCATGAATGCGCTGATCGGGCCCCAACACGGCGGCGGCACACAATCGATGGCCCGGCAACAGGAGCGCGTCCCTACGGTCTTTCGCCGGCGCCGGCGCCCAGGTTCGTGCCGCGCCGGAGACGCCGCGCCGGAGACGCCGCGCCGGAGACGCCGCGCCGGAGACGCCGCGCCGGAGACGCCGCGCCGCCGGCTTCGGCCGCAGACATGGGCGCCGCCATGACGCTGGGCTGCTGACGTCATTTGAGCAGACGACGCGCTTGTACGTCGAGTCGTCATTTGAAAAGCGCACACACCAGGCAGTACCGTACCGTGGCGACGTGTTGAGAGGCAGTCATTCGGGCAGCAGCGCCGTGACGTTCGCGAGACACAAGTAGTTGTAGCAGGCGGTGCGCCTGGCACATGAACGTCAGACCTGAGACCAGGGCCTTCCACGCGGGAGCACACAGCATTTCGGGTATATCTGATTCTGAAGTATGTTAGGGCTTCGGTGGCCGCCCCTGAAGTCGCCAAGCTCGCCTTGTCCATTCAATAAGATGTGCAGATAATTAAAAATAATATTAGCGCCAGCGAAAGCACAATGGTAGGCAACTGGCCGCTTCCAAGGTTATCCAAGTGCAGCGAACAACTTTTGGTTACTGTTGCCTGGATCAAATGAAACGTAATCGCTGAACTAAAGGCTTCCTGTGGTAATGCTGGAACGGTAGGCATCAATTAACAGTTTTTTTTTAACTACAGCGAGACCGAGCCTTCCTGCCGGTGGTGGTTGGTGGTTGCGTAGTGTGAAGGTGGGCGTTGCTTCCTTAATATCCAGATGCGGGCTGGTCACCACCAGGCACATTTACTCTATTTGTGCTACAGTGCGACATGAAGGCAGCTTCTTTTCTATCGTACGCGTCGATCTTCCGGTATTGACCATGCTAAATTTTACTGCGTCGTACAAATGATAAAATATATGTTAATCACACACATACATGCTCCTGGGCCCGCGATACCCTATCCATACGAATCCATTCGCATTATAGCTTTTTACTGTGTGCAGCTGGAATACCTCACACACAGCATCAGAAATTACAGAGAAAAATAAGACACCAGCGGCGGTCGGGTCCGCTGTGGCAAACAACTTTATGGCCAGTGGGACGACCAGCACTTTTGCTCGCCATAAATCGTCGCCAACTCGCAGCTGAACAACAATAAACATGGCCATTCACGCTACAATGGGCCGAGGAAAAACGCGGCCCAAACAGTACAACACCGCAACGCATCCCGTCAGCAGTTTCACCGTCGGCAGCCGTCGCCGCGCTGTCGGGGGTTGTGACGAATGCGCCCCGGTCTGCGGCACGGCTAGATGTCGGAGTGATGCGACCGGCACCGCACGCGGCCTTCTCCCGCGCGCCAGGAGCCGGGCGGCGCGACGTGCGCGGGTGGTGCCATGCCGCTCGATAACGCCCAGCACCATGGCGTCGCCGGCAGGACGTGAAGAGACACGACGCCACCCACATTTGATGCGCAGCCCGGTAACGGCTGTCGCTTGTCACCGTCAACAAGCTGCGGCTATCTGCCGTCAAACAATTTCCGGAACTGACGGCGATTCTAGTAATTGAAATTGTAATTTGTAACTCTGACGCGGGTCCGGAAGGCTCCAAATGAAAACTGTCTACCAGACGATAATAGAAGAGGTTATTGTGCATATAAAAGCAACATGTTTCCAGAAGCTGCTAAGTGTCTGCTTAACCTATGCAATACTTATAAAACAAGGCATTGCACGTGATTTGAAAGTCATGAGGTACGCATGTCATTCCGCTGGTGCTACAGGGGCACCGCTCATCGCAATGTAAGCCCATGTATGGTCCGGCTGGGTAATCCAACACATTTGGCTCATCTGGGTACACACACATTTCCCCAGCCCAAGTTACACGGAATATGCAAGTTGACATTGCCATGCTTTGGATGTAGGTGAAAATACTTGGAAATAAAACCAAAGACCAACACTTTGTTTAAAAAAATTCTGCATAAACTAACAAACGGCAAACTACGTACTGACCCCGAATGACTTTCCACTAAACCATGGCTCGTTTGGAGCTAGCGAAGAATATCCAAAGCGTAATGTTTAAATCCACAGACATGCTTCGTTGCACGATGACTACGCGAATTGGTATCGAACACAGTCGTGAAAATTAATCGCCTGCATTGTCTTTATGTCGTCCTTTAACATGATCAAGGCTGACCTGCACCGTTACATATGAAAAGACAGCCCATGAAATTATGAAGCGTAGGATATTTCAGCTTGCTGGAGGCAATGGCCGTGGAATAATTGCCGAACAACTGAGAACAGAAGATAGTCCCAGCTGGGACCGACAGGCATGTGCGCCTGCGTCGTGAGGAAACAGTCAAGCCAAGGCCCCCCGATACCCCTCTTCCCAGTGGAAAGAAATTAAGCTCGGAAGGGAAGGAAGTCCGCTCTAGTGAAAATAGAATCTGGCTGGAGCAATATAGTCGGAGAATGGAAAATAAATCGGAAAATATAATCAATTTTGCTGCTCATTCTATCAAATCTTTCATTTGGTACGATTCGGTGTCACAGTGCAGCTCAGTGCATCAGTTGTGAATTATAGTGCGCTGAAATCTGCTCGGTATAAATGGCAGTAGTTTAATAATTGCACACCCTTGACAATTTTGAAATCATGTACAAGTACCTGCAGCTCATATATATCTGTCCTCTGGGCGCGAATGATCAACCCTGGTCGAAACACCCTAAAGCCCAAATAACTAACTATATGTCCTCATAAATATAACACCCGAATGCGAAGTGGTGGTGACCGAAAGTAGACATGAACAGTGGTGAGTCAGTGGTGAGTCGGTGACGATTGCGGCGGTAGTGGTGGTGCGGCGGTAGTGGTGGTGCGGCGGTAGTGGTGGTGCGGCGGTAGTGGTGGTGCGGCGGTAGTGGTGGTGCGGCGGTAGTGGTGGTGCGGCGGTAGTGGTGGTGCGGCGGTAGTGGTGGTGCGGCGGTAGTGGTGGTGCGGCGGTAGTGGTGGTGCGGAGGTAGTGGTGGTGCGGCGGTAGTGGTGGTGCGGCGGTAGTGGTGGTGCGGAGGTAGTGGTGGTGCGGCGGTAGTGGTGGTGCGGAGGTAGTGGTGGTGCGGCGGTAGTGGTGGTGCGGCGGTAGTGGTGGTGCGGCGGTAGTGGTGGTGCGGAGGTAGTGGTGGTGCGGCGGTAGTGGTGGTGCGGCGGTAGTGGTGGTGCGGCGGTAGTGGTGGTGCGGCGGTAGTGGTGGTGCGGCGGTAGTGGTGGTGTGGCGGTAGTGGTGGTGCGGCGGTAGTGGTGGTGCGGAGGTGGGATGGCTGTGAGGATGTACATCAACAATGGACGGACCGCGATGGGACAGCGGCGAATGGCCGGTGGAACTTGGGTGGGATGGCTGTGAGGATGTACATCAACAATGGACGGACCGCGATGGGACAGCGGCGAATGGCCGGTGGAACTTGGGTGGGACAGCAGGACGGGGACGGTACCTAGAGTCGGTCTGCCTCGTGGTCGCAGGACGGCGTGTGGCGGCAGACGGTCAACGAGCACTGCTGGTCAGTAGCCATGCACCGGTCACAACTGACAGCTGCATGTTTACATAATGTTCGCTTGGACACGTGACTCAGACAGAAACAAATCCGTTGCAGATGAAGACACATCGGCTTCAGAATGATTCCCGCAGCGCGCTCTTGATCACACTTGGATCAAGTCCTGGACTTGGGACTTGGGGCTTGGGATTTGGGAGTTGAGACTTGGGAGTTGAGACTTGAGACTTGAGACTTGAGACTTGGGAATTGGGACTTGGGACTTGGGGCTTGGAACTTGGGACTTGGGACCTGGGGCTTGGGGCTTCGGACTTGGACTTGGACTTGGGCGCCTGGATAAAGTCCTGATGGGTGTAATTGAGACACGAGTCTTTTACGTGTAGCGCCAACCATTGGCGAGAGGAAGCGGAATGGAGTGGCCAGATCACATCGACATAACGCCCACGAAGCGATGGGACGCCTTCCAAAAGCAAGTCAGATGATATGCACAACCATCGGCAGGAGGGAGCGGAATTGAGTGGCCAGATCACCTCGACAGAACGCCCATGAAGCGATGCGACGCCCTCCAAAAACAATTCAGATAAATGCGCAGTGCACACTCGGAGCTCAGATAAGAACTCGTGCAAATAGCACTGTCGATGACCTCAGCCTTGATGGATGTTAGCAACGGTCGGTCTCTGACTACCAAATCCCGAGCTCACACCCACATGTGAAGCCGCCGCTGGCCCACATGTGAAGCCGCCGTTGTGCCACATGTCAAGCCGCCGCTGTGCCACATGTGAAGCCGCCGCTGTGCCAGATGTGAAGCCGCCACTGTGCCACATGTGAAGCCGCCGCTGTGCCACATGTGAAGCCGCCGCTGTGCCAGATGTGAAGCCGCCACTGTGCCACATGTGAAGCCGCCGCTGTGCCACATGTCAAGCCACCGCTGGCCCACATATGAAACCGCCGCTGTGCCACATGTGAAGCCGCCGCGGTGTCACATGTGAAGCCGCCGCTGTGCCACATGTGAAGCCGCCGCTGTGCCACATGTGAAGCCGCCGCGGTGCCACATGTGAAGCCACCACGGTGCCACATGTGAAGCCGCCGCGGTGTCACATGTGAAGCCGCCGCTGTGCCACATGTGAAGCCGCCGCTGTGCCACATGTGAAGCCGCCGCGGTGCCACACACAGTTGGCACGATAGGTGCGCTGGGAGTGCTTCGCTGTGGCCCCGGCCGGCGACATGGAGCCTCGGTAAGCTGTCGCAAACATCTGCGTCGTTTAGCTTCATTTCCCACATGTACACGCGGCCATGCCCCGCCCCCGCCCTGGGACGAGGCATTCACTGGTGGTGCACTGGGTCCGGTGGTTGATTAACTGTCAGGCTCGGCAGCGTGCCGGCGCCGGCGCCGACGCCTGTCCGCACCGCTGTTGGTGTCGTTTCAATAGCGACGTCGGGCACGGTAACCAGAACAGCACACGTGTGTGGCGACGTCCGGCACTGGATCAGCTCCCGGCTGCGGTCGCAGAAGGGCCGCACCAACTGGAGCCGCCAAGGTAGCGCACAGCACACGTGTGTGGCGACGTCCGGCACTGGATCAGCTCCCGGCTGTGGTCGCAGAAGGGCCGCACCAACTGGAGCCGCCAAGGTAGCGCACAGACACGTGTGTGGCGACGTCCGGCACTGGATCAGCTCCCGGCTGTGGTCGCAGAAGGGCCGCACCAACGAGCCGCCAGGTAGCGCACAGCACACGTGTGTGGCGACGTCCGGCACTGGATCGCTCCCGGCTGCGGTCGCAGAAGGGCCGCACCAACTGGAGCCGCCAAGGTAGCGAACAGCACGTGTGTGGCGACGTCCGGCACTGGATCAGCTCCCGGCTGTGGTCGCGGGGCCGCACCAACGAGCCGCCAAGGTAGCGCACAGCACACGTGTGTGGCGACGTCCGGCACTGGATCAGCTCCCGGCTGCGGTCGCAGAAGGGCCGCACCAACTGGAGCCGCCAAGGTAGCGCACAGCACAAGTGGCGCGTGCTCTTCACGTGCTCGATATCGACAGTGGCCGCCAATTGTCGTCCCAGCTGCCTGCCCAGGCGCTCGGCTGGGTTACTGCCTCGTCGGGATCGCTCGGTGCGCCAATCGGAACCGGCAGGACGCCAATGGCTTGGCCGCTAACGAGTAGGAAGCTATCCTCTGAAAATAGAGCCTCGACAAGATCCTGTTTGAATCAGCATGAGCCGCGCAGCCGAACAGACCAAGCGGGCTTGGTCTGTTCTAACTAATTCATCAGGTGCGTCGCTGCATGGCCATCCCCAGTCCCGGTATAGCTGGGGGCGAGGCCAGAGATGAAAAAGCCGGCGACACGCCGACGCACGTCGGTGGCAGCTAAAGGGAAAGGGAAGACTCTAATCAGACAGCCAAAGACGAGCCTGTCTTATTCTTCCAAAGTTATTTCATACATTTTTGGAGGAATGAATCATAATAGCGTCAGTTTTTGGGCTAGTGTACATTGCCAAACGGCACATTTTATATAATGGTGGCGTCCCTTTGGAGACAGCGGCTGGCTGAAAAAAAAACAGCGGCACAGGTGGCGGTCAATGATAAATTCCCATAGACGTCGGCAATATGTCGCTGTGGCAGCAGTTAACCGTCTCCTGTGGGACAATTGTGGCGCGATCAACCATACTGAGTGGCATTGCTGAACCAGGGAGAGCCTGGCCCTGGCCAACGATGTCATGGAAGTTAAGGATATCTGCTTGCCCTTAATTAGCATAATAATTCGAATAATAATTCAGCAAAATAATAATTAATTGAAATAAAAAGCAAGGCAACGCGCGGCCAATTTTGTCAATCACATCACACATATATCCACAATATTAACACCATTATTAATGCATCCGCGACTCGCTGCATACTTTAATGTGACGTCATCTAGTTGTCGGGAGCAAACTATAACTGATGGTGTAAATGGTTTTCCATGACCTTGGCACATCGGTTTGTTCGTTTCCACCATCATCAAGTCGTCGGTGGATACAAGGGAAAGATTTATCTTTTTCGCCCTTGGGAGCAGCTGGAACGATGGGAAAGCCGCTCACTTTGCATCATCAAGGAGGGTGACATGTGGCTATGCTAGCTGTAATTATAGAGGAGATATACACAACATGAAGAGGTACAACAAGTTGAAGCACCTAGGACAGCCTTTGCGAGTGAAGATGTCCCTCGGTGTTGCAGTAAGATGGCAACGATGGTGCAGATCAATGTCCAAATAGGAACAGGTAATTAATGTTTCTTGTGATGGCCACCAGACAATTCGTAACTGTAGGAAAGGAATTCATTATGTTATGCAGGCTATGCCTGTTGGTTACCACCTGCACATTCCTCAGATGACAATCTTTGAAATCTTGTTAGAAACGTGACGGTGCAGATTTAATGTATCTGAGTGTGCATAGCTTATACACCTGGCATTTGCTGTGCTGCAATACAGTAATATCAATAGGCGTCACCATTCTGCCCCTTGCTTCCAGATCACAATCTTCTTTTGCTGCTGAAACCATACTCCATCGTTCCTCATAGCCAATTAGTATTAAGCAAAAATCTGGCCAGCCATGTCATTTAGACCAAAATACTAACAATTTGCATACCAACTCATACTCCTACTCTGATCTTTGAGCAACCCACAACAATATTTTGGTATTATTATGGTTTAAGGTGTTCACGAGACAAGTTTTGCCCATGCTGTTTTCTTCATCAAGCAAACAAAAAGGTTAGGCTATGCTAGGCTAGATTAGGGTTAGGATTTTGAAGTTGAAAATTCTTGTCATTTTTCTTCATTTTTACATTTTTAAATTCATTTCTCTCAAAAACAGGTCAGACTTGGTTAGGTCAGGTTTTTATGTGAAACATTTTTGTTTCATTTAGAAACTTTTCATGTTCTTATTTTGTCCTTGAAACGGAAGTTAGGGTATGTTTGATTAGGTTAAGTTGCTTTTTCAATTTGTGAAGTCTGTGGTGATTTGGATGAATCTGATATGATATTAAAAGCTATGACACGTGCCGCACTCCTCGTTCGCTGTATGACTCCGCTCCACACATCTTCCTTTCCGACGCTGTAAAACACATACATATAGGTTATCTCACACTAGGTAGGCAGGGACCGATCCAATTTGGCCAACACGGACGGTTTCCCTTGTAATATTGCGCTTGGTTTTTACCTAAGGGTTTTCCAAGCAGCTTGGTTTTCCCCTTCTCAGGTTTTTCCAAGCTTTAACTTAAACAAACACCTACACATACAAGGTTGGGCCTGACGCCCACGACTCGCCCTGGACGTCGGGCCTCCGCTTCGCCATTTCAGGTTGCAGGTGGGCAGTGGAGCCTCTCCGCAGGCAACGAAGCTGCCCACCCTCCAAGTGTCCTAATTGTCGTGTATGTATGTATGAATGTCCGTGTATGAACCTGTATGCTATGTTTGTATCGGCCCTTTACGCCACGTTCTTTGTTTGCTGGCGTCTCATCTTTCCTCTCTTGCTTCTTTGATATAACCGGATGCCACATAATCCGGATTAACGTAACTACTTCTTTAACGTAACAAATATCTAGCGGATGGCACATTGCCTCTTCTAAAGAGGAAATAAAATAATATGATATGAGGTGACTTCATCAAGAAATGAAGATCAGATTCATTCAAGTTACCTACAGCCAGGAATAGGTGACAGTATATTTTGGGGGAGGGGGAAGGCAGTCAATATTAATTCATCTTGGTTCATTACCAGGGTGCATTTCTGCATAGATACCTACCACATTAAAAATCAGCATCGCCTTAAGAACCAGAATTGCCAGTGAAACTTGCTGTTGTGTGACAGGATAACACCCCAGAGAGGAGGGTTGGAAAATCTATCAGGTCTTGGATTTTTTGTCGTCATCCAGAAGATAATCTTCGGCGATATTCTGGCGTCCTGAATATTTCTCTCTTTTTGTAGAGTGAAGTCAACTCAATGTGGCCAGAATATAGATATGATAAAAACAGTGGAGTCCATGGGGATGAACCCCCAGGAAATTTCCTGTAATTTTAGAAGCATATTTCAGCAAAATGTTCACCAGAAATGGAATGAATCTGTAATGTAGTGTATTTTATCATAGATCACTGGTGTTGTGTTCCTGAAAAAGCCATCATATGAACAGAGGTAAAAATTCTACTTTTCGGGGCCAAACTATTAGTTCATTGACTGTGAATTTCCATGCAAATTCATGCACTCCAAGATAGTGGAATATTATCACATGTTGCTCCCACTAGATAATTTAGTCATGTTGCTTGGTGATGAGTGCAATCTAATGGGTATTTAGCAACATGCAAGAATAGCATAAAATCATAAAAGAGTTTTTGCCTGACAAACAGGATGAAAATTACTTCAAGATGGATTACTCGTAAATCTCCCTCCCCATCACAGATTACAAAGCTTAAATCCATTCCTGCATCTGAGTAATGCTGTAGGTGTTTAGACGAATGTGTGCATACATGCATCTTGTTGACATAGCAATGAAGATCAACAAATATGAAGTCAATTGAAGCAATTGCGCATATGTGGATGGCCTGCAGCTGCTGCCTCGTTATAGGGACATACAAAATAGGCCATCTCACTCCATACTTTGTTCCCCTAAAGCATCTGGCCACATAGTTCAAATGTTCAACCTGCTTGGGACGCATACGTACTAAGGTATCGCTTTCATAAGAGAAAAACAAATAACACTACAACGTGCACAATTTTTGAAGGATGATGTTTTACTTTTTAGTCAACCAGAAAGGGATAGGGACTTCAGAGGAGGACATCATAACACCTGTAAAATCGGAGGATTTCGGATGAGAGAAAAAGCGTGTGGCCTATCTGAAAATCGCTTTGGTTTCTCAGCCAAGCATATTATTAACTCAATTATTAACCTTTCATACAAACACGTCAGACAGTTCACGGGTTCGTCGCCGACAGCTGCGGCATTTTGTCCACCTCTGTGCGAGACGGCCACGGTGTCACCACTTGGAAACTGGCTCAGTGTGTCACAGTGGCCGGTGTGGTTATCATCACCAAAGCGGCGCGTGCAGTGTGACCGGCTGACAGTCACGCACCTCACTCACGCAGTCGTGCACCGTCAGGGTCGATACGACTGCAGTGGACGGCAGCGGCCCCACCGACCCGCAACCCCGCCCCGCCGCTGCCCGTCGACGCCGACAAAACTTGGTCGTGTCGAAAGGAGGTGGTCGTGGAGCGGGCAGGCCACGGTCGGAGGTGGTCGTGGAGCGGGCAGGCCACGGTCGGAGGTGGTCGTGGAGCGGGCAGGCCACGGTCGGAGGTGGCCGTGGAGCGGGCAGGCCACGGCCGGAGGTGGTCGTGGAGCGGGCAGGCCACGGTCGGAGGTGGTCGTGGAGCGGGCAGGCCACGGTCGGAGGTGGTCGTGGAGCGGGCAGGCCACGGTCGGAGGTGGTCGTGGAGCGGGCAGGCCACGGTCGGAGGTGGTCGTGGAGCGGGCAGGCCACGGCCGGAGGTGGTCGTGGAGCGGGCAGGCCACGGTCGGAGGTGGTCGTGGAGCGGGCAGGCCACGGTCGGAGGTGGTCGTGGAGCGGGCAGGCCACGGTCGGAGGTGGTCGTGGAGCGGGCAGGCCACGGTCGGAGGTGGTCGTGGAGCGGGCAGGCCACAGTCCACATTCAGACGACTGCGGGCTTTTGGCCGGTGGCCGCGCGTTCTAAAGAACAGTCGCACGAATACCGTGTCAGCTACAGAGCTGAAGCCATATCGAGCAGTAAGTGTTCACAGACTGGCCTGCAAAAAAAATTATCCAAGAATAATTAAAGCGTCACCCGAGGAAACGAGAGTTGGTAATGTTAAAAATGTCGAAATATGTTGGTACTTGTTCGAAAACTCGATTTGTTTGCAGTTTGTTTTCTACGCTTCTCAGGTTTGGTGAATAAGTTGCGTTCAATTGGAAAAGAACATGACATCAAGTAATCGGTTCGTTCCAATCAACGAGCAACTGGAAGTTCATGTTGATCCCACACTGTGAGACAGACCGAGGACCAAGCTAAGTACACGCGTTGTCAATGTAAACAACATTGCAATCCAGTCACTAACCATTCTGAAGATTGCCAACCGGGCGTTTAGCCGTGCGACACGCTACTGCGTAAATTATCTCAAACGGCTAAGTATTTTGCACTTCGAAAACAATAAACACCGCAGACTGGCACGCATATCCCTGCAGCGTTTCGGCTCCAATACATTGCCGTAAGCCATCCGAAATTTATGGACTAATACAATTCGTGAACACCTTTATCGGACAGGATTGGGTCATCGATCAACCGACCCATTGGATGGCTTCATCCGGTGCGGCCTGCGTCGGATCGGGTGCCCGCAGCACGAGTGATGGCGATCGCCCCCACCGGAGGACCAGCCGCCGATCACTCACTGGAGGCGGCGCGAGATCCGCCACCGCCCGGGCCCCACTGTCGACTGGGACTGACCGCATGCACGAGCACACACGTGCAGAGGTCGCGATCCTGCATCGGTGTAGAGACGTGGACAAGTGTGCAGCGTCGGCCGTCGGCCAACATACAACAGCCAACTACAGCAGCATCGGCAGGATGCGCCGCGGTGATGATGCGGTGATGATGCGGTGATGATGTGATGATGCGCCGCGGTGATGACTGCAGAGCTCAGGTCGGTTCAGCTGAGCGATGCCACCGTCACGAGTGTCGCTGACGTCTCCTGTGAGTCTCCTGTGACGTCTCCTGTGACGTCTCCTGTGACGTCTCCTGTGACGTCCCCTGTGTCGCTGACGTCTCCTGTGACGTCTCCTGTGTCGCTGACGTCTCCTGTGAGCACACTGTGACGTCTCCTGTGTCGCTGACGTCTCCTGTGAGCACACTGTTGCCTGCTGCTGTGGGCCTGTCGAACGCGGCGACACGATAGCTGGTGCTGCAAAAGCCCGGCAGCGATTTTCGCCGGTTCGGAATGATTGATCGAGATTGAAATCTTGGAATTGTTTGTTTTCTTCTCGAATGTAGGAAGTGCACACACTCCGAGATCATTTACGGTCAATGTGCCGACTGCAGTCGCGCTTCGGACCTCTTCCACCCCCTCCCTGGTGTTCCTCTGTCGTTTGCAACTAATTTCCGCTGCATTCGCCTATGCCGATTCCGTCTAATAACAGGCTGTTTGCCAACTTGACAGCTGTCAGCTTTGGTGGCAACAGAACGTAGGAGCCAGCGTAGGATTTCATGAGCTAAAACGATCGCGAGCACTCAGCATCAACATCGCAGCATCGCGGATCTCCCCAGTGATGGCCAATCAGAACTGGAGGCCAGCGAGAGGCGAGAGGCGAGAGAGAGGGGGCAGGACCCAGCCAGGCGTGGCACCTTTCATTTCGTGGCGGCCTTATTGGGCATTATGCATATCAGAGAGTTCCGACAGTCGGGTAAGCATGTTATCCAGCTGCACGCGCGGCATCGGAGCGTCCCGGCGCCGTCCCAGCCCCGCTCTCACACAACATTGGCTGACTGCGACGCCCACACAGAATGAGGTTCCCTGCACGCCCCCTCCTTCCCCAGGAGCACGCACGCACAGGAACGGGGCTGTACCACTACCATCGACCCGACGTCAGCTCTCCCCAAGCCGGGACCAAACTGCACGCTTCAGCTGCTCCACCACCCTTCCGTCCTTTTCGGAAGTCAGCTCCACACCAAGCCGGGACCAAACAGCACGCTGCAGCCGCTCCCTACCATCCTTCTCGGAAATCAGCTCCACACTAAGC
Source organism: Ashinkailepas kermadecensis (assembly GCA_034440615.1). NCBI lineage: Eukaryota > Metazoa > Arthropoda > Thecostraca > Neolepadidae > Ashinkailepas > Ashinkailepas kermadecensis. Next base: position 29,786 of record JAOTOM010002373.1, read on the forward strand.
CGGGACCAAACTGCACGCTTCAGCCACCCCATCACCCTACCGTCCTTCTCGGAAGTCAACTCCCCACCAAGCCGGGACCAAACTGCACGCTGCAGCCGCTCCTCTCGGAAATCGCCCACCAAGCCGGGACCAAACTGCACGCTTCCGCCACCCCATCACCCTACCGTCCTTCTCGGAAGTCAACTCCCCACCAAGCCGGGACCAAACTGCACGCTGCAGCCGTTCCACCACCCGTCCGTTCCAATCCGCCCTTCTCAGAAGCACGCTGAAGCTGAGCACACGAACAGTAGACTCCTCTTTCCGCACTTGAGTAAACATAGTACGAAAGTCGGAGGGCCCGTTGTTCTGATTGCACTTGCAATATAGGCCTTTGTCGTTCAGCGAGGCGCCCCAAATGACTACATTAGTGAAGTTCGCGGCCAGCCAATCCCAAAGCTGCTACGTGCGCGCCCAGATACCGAGATGCACCAAGGCGCGGAGTGCATTGAAGCCGTGCGTTGAAGCCGACTGGCTTAGTCGTATATGCAGCACCACGTGTGTGCGTTTGATGTTTGAACGGCCAACTAAGGTTGAACGAAGCGCAGTAAAAGCCGCATGTAGTCGTTCGCGTGATTTACATCGCCGGTGTTGGTCGCTTGCTATCTACCTTCGCCACAATGCCTAATGCTGACCCCGGAACGGTGAGTCCCACAACACGGATCTTGCCTTCGCTCGTCCAGCGCCCGTAAAGGCGCCGTATTCCGGTGGTAGTTCATCCAGCGCCCCTAAAGGCGCCGTATTCCTGTGGTAAGTTCGTCCAGCGCACCTAAAGGCGTCGTATTTCGGTGGTAAGCTCGTCCAGCGCCCCTGAGGGCGCCGTATTCCGGTGGTACGCTCATCCAGCGCCCTTAAAGGCGCCGTATTCCTGTGGTAAGTTCGTCCAGCGCACCTAAAGGCGTCGTATTTCGGTGGTAAGCTCGTCCAGCGCCCCTAAAGGCGTCGTATTCCGGTGGTAAGCTCGTCCAGCGCCCCTAAGGACGCCGTATTCCGGTGGTAAGCTCATCCAGCGCCACTAAGGGCACCATATTCCGGTGGTACGCTCGTTCAGCGCTCCCAAAGGCGTCGTATTCCAGTGGTAAACATCAGGGATATGACGTGCATTCATCAGTCCCACGTCGCACAGATGCGAACAATACTTGCCTGTGAACATGCCGCCGCCACAGCGAATTACCGGAGTTGTTTGTGTGATGGATGTGAAATGCAGCCAATATAAGCGGGAAGTAAAACTAAAATCAACGTGAAGTTAAGAACTTAGAGCTGTTCAAACAGTTTCTTTCCGGATCATCGGTTGAACTCAAACACCGGCGGATCGCATGCTACGAGAATGGATCGCTTTGAAACAAAATTGGTCTCAAGAATCAATGGATACTGGCTATCTTTGAAGTGGATTAGTGGATTTCGCTGCGCACAAATTCACTAACTTACGGATACATTAATCGACAATCACGCACGTTACCGGCGTATGATCGGGAGCCAGGATAAAAAGGAGTCTGCCCCAGTCAGTCAATTGGTGAAAACATGGGAGGTTTTAAAAATAAAGTTTGAGAGACAACTGAAGACAAGATGATTATTCTACATCATGCCAGCAATATCACCGGTCAGAATAATTGAGCTAAATGCAACTAAAACCTATAGTAGTTACTACGAATGCCTACTAATCTGACCTCACGTTATTCGCGATGACTTAGACAATGCCATCGGCATGGCCTTCATCACTATTAGAGACGAGGATGTAGACCCCAATCAATACGTTTCGAAGGTTTACCAGTGCGCTTGAATGGGCCTGTAACATTCCACCGCAAAGGTAATGGAAGATTTTTGGTATGATATCATCGCAAGAGGCTCATACGGGAAATAGCTCAAAGGAAACAACCGCAGCAGCACAAAATCCTATTGGACAGACACCGAGTTATTTGCCGACGACATCCTCAATCGGAAATCCATATTTTTAAAGTGCAACCGGCTCACCCGCATACTTCTCTCGCACGACAGGAAATACAATTTTTGTTGAGACAGGAAGTGAAGAATGAGGTCCAATTTGTCAACCCACTTTTCTCGCAAATTGACGCGGGGAGATTTCACCTCCATCTCCATCCGTTCTCCCAGAAGATTTCGCCCAAACATTCTGCTATCAAGGGAAGCAAAACGGCTGACAGTACTTATTCCTTAGAAATATCGAGTATTTTTGTGTCATCGTTACCAAGCATATGCACACTTCCGATATGTATGTGCGCATACTCTCAATGACAGTGCTATACTACACAAAAAATCAGCCTACAGGAAACGGCAGCCAACAGAAGAGTTAGTTTCCATTTTCTGAGAAATTCCATTTTCCATTTTCATCGTAGCTCAAATAATAAATGTTCAGCACCATGACCTTGCAAGATTAACATTTGACCCTTCGGTGGGCTTACTGACACGCATATATATATATATATATATATATATATATATATATATATATATATATATATATATATATATATATATATATATATATATAAATATATATATATACATATATATATATATATATATATATATATATATATATATATATATATATATATATATATATATATATATATATTTGTACAAGGCTATCAACAAAAATATGACCAAACTTCTTAAACCGACGCTTGTCCGAAAACCATTAATGCTCAGTCTGATAGCAATAAATTGTTTAAATGCTCGCCATCGCACTGGAAGGATCGTGTTAACGGGCCTGACTAATGCATTACGTGGCGGCCGGACATTGAACGGCGCTTCGTCTCGAAACCACTCCAATTAAAGGTACTTCCTCATTAATAGTTATTGCTCCAGGAAAGTGGGTGCCGATATTTTTCACGACGATTCAGCACGTTCAATGATTGTCTTTATCGGTGTACGAACAGCGGAATTGTAAATTGCACGACATGCCGCCGCTATCCTGATTATTCAAGGAAACTACTTTCAGTTTGGTGGGCATCTGGGGAGCCGTAAGTGCCATCTTCAGAGATTTGTCATCAAACACTTGTCGCCGAATGAGCTGCTTTAAACACCAGTGAGAATGGAAATTGTGCTTGAGATGTTGGATAGCAGAGTTGAACGCATTGCATGGGAAAGAGATCAAGCTTGTCATGTAGAAGACAAGTCCTATATTTGCACAAGTACTTTTAGAACAAAATAACATTCGAACTTAAATAGAAAGAACTGAAAAACACCGACAAATGGACGGGTATAAACGAATAAGGCTCATCAACGATGAAAACGAAACAAAACTTAGCAATTTGGCGAAATGTTGTTTTTGCCCCCGGATTGCCCTTGTTTTTGCCTTTGTTTTTGCCTTTAGCACATTAAGTAGAGTTCATAATGGCGATTAATTTTCTGAGATTAGCTTCGGGCATTCGAAGGTCTGCATTTGCCTGATTGAGTCTCCAATCGTGCTATTTAATCTGGGCTGGAAGACATTGTATCTCATCGTTCTCGTCATCGACAACGCTCAATCTTGGGAAAAAACCTCCCACTTTTAATCGGGTATGTATGAATTGTTTGCAAAAATAGAACGAGGAGCATTTATCATGCGCATCACCTTCGGCATCTCATATGCTTTGATAACAGAAGTCATGTGTTTTCCAAGATTGCAGGGAAGTGAAGGTTTTTACCCATCTGTGGGGAGCAATGTAAGAATATCATGAACTTTGATGAAGGCAATGATTTCACAGTTTTCGAAATGAAGTAATTGTTTGTAATAAATGATCTGAAAGCACTGAACAATGAAAAGTGTTTGTTAAATCGTCAAGAAAAGCGTGGCAGTTGTGTAACTGTCAGCATGATACTGCGAGCAATATCTTTGCCCTTATTATTACAAATGATAATCGTGACGGCCAAGGTACCTCGTTTGTTGATGGACAGTGTGCTATTGATCGTTTTATTTGTCTTTGTTTGTTTGGAAGCTTCTATGAGTACATGCGCACGGATTGCGAACATGGTATTCGTTATTTCCGATACAGACTTCATCACGGTCAAAGAATAACACGCCATGGTATCGCAAATTCATTTTCCGAATTGTTAAACAGCCCATGGGATAAATCACCAGCGTGAACGAGAAGCAAACACCATCTACAGAACAAACAGACGTGACCGAGAAACAAACACCATCTACAGAAGAGACAAACCGATGCTATATTTCATCGGCAAGTTGTACAGCAATACCAGCGGAACGCTTCGACAGCACACGGGAGGTGCGTGAACTGTGTTCGGCGGCTCCATAACGCAGCCATATTCTGTCCGTGTGACTGTACACATGTTTCGTGAACACTCAACGACCACTGCCCGGACCGCCTCAGCAAGGGCAGTGGCCGGTGTCGATGCCGGCACGTTGGACGCCGCCCAAAGGCGGCTTCGTGTGTGCCAAACAACTGAGCGAGTCGATCCGGGCGGTAATGACATTGGTGAATGTCAATATAACCGTTTAATGCTGACGGGTTGAGAATTGGGTCACGTAATTTGTGGGCAGCGGTAGCGCTGGTGATGTGGGGTGTTAACGCACAGCGACGAATTAAACAAAACAAACGAAACGAAGCTCGATATTCAACAGAGAAATGGTGGCACCGGTCGTGCATCTACCGCCCCATACAAGTGTGGAACGGGTTCGTTGTCACTTTTGGATTCATTATTGCCATGCCAACGCAGTGGAGTTAATGACCAAGGTTTCTGAAGGAGACGACAGGACGAGTTGCTCTGCCTCCTTACTATGCGCATTAGTTATATACGCCTGATGAACGAGTTTGAGGTCAGGTAATACATTGATAGGCTACCTGTGAAGCATTATCGGACGCCATATAATGGTATTATTATGAATGTATTTGATAAATAGGCCATATTATTAAAACCACAGCCATCTTGGTACAAACTTGGTCACAGACTGTAACATATGCATTCATAGCTGGTCAATGGATATACAAATGTGTCATGACTGGTCAGTGCGTATAACAATGTGCATCTTCGATCGATAATCGACGTCATTGATGTGAAAAAATCAAACATAATTTTGTCGAGAGACAGTTTCGTCCCAAATTTGTATCAATAGCCAATTGACAGATAAAGCTCAGTTAAATTACCATCCATGTAGCTGAATTTTGCATTCATCCTTGAAGAAAATTGGTTAATTTAGGTTGGAATTGTTCGTCGATTGCTTTCTTAACTTTTAGTTAACGATTCACATTCCGTGTTTTCAGTCATAAATAACATTGCGAAGTAGGTAAAATTGAACGCATATTAATTTGTTTTTCTTTCATTTTTTTTAAGGTCCGCCACCCAAGATCAGGTGACCAGGAGCGCCCCCCCCCCCCTCTTACCCAACGACTGCAAGCACCTTACGTTAACACCATAAAATAAACAGTAAAGTCGCGGCACTCCCAGCTAAGAGATGGAAAACAAATAAAGGAGCATACAAAGCACCCGGTATTAGAGCAATAAAACTAATAATAAAGTGTATCTCGGTGTATCGGTATCACGAAGCTTCAACATCATAAAAGCTGTGATGTATAGCTCAGAAAGGTGAAACGCAACAGACAGCCACCTGGGTCACGTCATGCCCAGGTGACCTGGAATGGTCTCTACAGCTTTTTAGCATCAGGAACAAAAGCAATGCACTGAGTGCAAACCTGAGGGGATTGTGGCATATTTTATCGAGCTGTCTAGCGAGATGACAGAGGGCACTAGCTGTTGATCCCCGACTCCATTCCATATAATGGTGAGTAATCTACTCAACTCTGTTGGAAAAGTTGCCTTGCTTTATTGGCTGTATTGCCTGCCTTGCTTTATTGCTTTGTACATGTCATGTCACTAATGCCAGCTGATCAGCTGATTGTCGAGCTGACAGCGAGTGTTCACGTTGTTGTCAAAAGCTGATTGAACATGTATTTTCTGAAGCTACGTATTTCTCCAGACCAGCTTAAAATCATGCCCTGAAAATCATCCCGGTGAAGACAATATTGTATGGGTAACACTACAAATCGGTATTGTGGACCGGTAATTTCCATAGCATTTTTCGATAAAGCAAGGATATCATTTAGCGGAGTTCCGATAGAGAATTTAGCTTATGTTCTTGATTTCTTTCCAGTTGATATAATTGTTCATTGCGTGCGCGCCACGTGCCCATGCATCTTTTTAAGCCGGCCTATTCCCTCACAGAATTCCTAGTGAATTGCATCACCATGCGCCTAAATGTAGGAAAAAAACAGAGTGATGTTTCAAATTCATTATTGACCAAAGAAGCAAAGAAGAAGCAAAGGTAAATAATAATGAAGTATTATATTTTATCCCCGAGGATCTCACTACGTAAATCATGCCATATCACCCTTACAATTACCATACTCATACCTTACTTTCTGAAATAAAACAAAAATGGGTAACATGTTATAATTCCAGCCCGCCAGCAACAGCTGTGCATATGTAACATTGACAGATCTAGTTGCGGCTTAATATATACATATGTAAATATATACATGTTTATATCATATCATATCATATAATATCATATGCTATGTCACGTACGATAACGATATATTACCATATAAAATAATAGCAAAACGTAAGGATATGGAAAAGCATTTGTTCTAGAACTCCTACTGAACATTCAATGCAGTAAACTCAGGCCCTGCAAAATCAATTGACCCACACCAATTGAGAAGGTGCAAACACCGTCGCCGAATCCACACAGCTCACTATGCTGCAGTCACATGCATGGGTTTCTAACGCGGCGCATCACTTCGACGGGAGCCTAGGTAGCTCACGGTGCAGCATCCCAATCCCCTCTCTCGTTCGCGTCAACGCTGTAAGGAGGGAAAATTTTTAATGTGAGGTACATGACCTTCAAGCACCTGCTTTTGTTTCAAGTCGAGGCGTCCAACACCGAGTTGATTTGGCCAGCTTTTCATTGTTCGAGAAAAACAGCAGTTTTTCCACTGGTGCGTCAACACCGGACGGAAACAGCTGGGCGCACGATGCATGCAGGCATTGTGGTGGATCAGTTACGTGGTGCTGTGGCACGTCTGTCGACGGCTGCTGACCGACCGCCAGAAGCTGACGGCCGCACCGCTCACCTCCGTGTCGTTCCAGGTGACGTGCAGTTTGAAGTCGGGCAGGATGCCGGCGGCCTGGTTGATGTGCTTGAGCGCCAGCATCACCGCCGGCATCACGCCGCGGCCGATGTCGCCGTGCGCGGAGGTCATCGGGAAGAAGCCGGCGATGCGGATGTCCTCCAGAGCAGCGGCCGGCCGCAGCGCCAGCAGCAGCAGCAGCAGCAGCAGGCAGCCGAGCCGGGCCGCCATCGCCAGAGGTCGGGCTGAGGTCACAGCGCGCCGGCCCCTGCTGTCATACCGGCCCGATGCTGTGTCACGAACTGGCCGCCCCGAGGCCGGCCGGCTCGGCGAGCCTGCGGCGTCCGCCACCACGCGGCGCCAGTGCGCCGGCCATAATTCAGGCAGCCAAAGGGACCGAGAATCAATAGCTTTGGATCTTGGTGTAACCTAGAAATAAATTAAGTCAAGTGCAAGTGATTAACATCACAAAGCCGGTGGTCGAACCCGCACGTGATTCGCTGGCGGTCACAGTGCTGACGCCCACCAATGCGGCAAATCATTCGTGTGTGAGCAATTTGCCGCGTAAACGGAGCGTCGAACGTCAACAGCCGGTCCCTGCCGCCGGCAGCCGCTTCCACTGCTCTTGGGGCAGGCCCAGCGGTAAGCGGCCTAGACTGGGACCGTGATGTTAAGCCTGTCACCAGTGTTCACATGGTCGAAACCTGCCAGCCAGGGTACATGGCCAAATCTGCCAATCATGTGCGTGGCAAAGTCGCCGACTTTGTCAGGTACGGTGGACATTGCGAACGGAGAACGGACAACGGTGCTGGCGCGAGCTTCACTGGAGACATATTGAAATGCCGCGATACGTAGCTCTCGCCGAATGCATCAGGTCGTGGGTACCTTGTGCGTCAGGGTATGCCGCACAATTTACATTCAGCAGGACTCTAGAAAGTAAGCTGACTGCAGTGAATAATTATCAACATGAATGCACACGCAGGAAGCAATTGCACAACAAACAAAATACTTCCCAGAGATACTACATGCATTGATGAGGATTTATTACGAGCACGAGGTGGGTATGCACTAGAGGTGGCAAATGTAAGTTCTGAAAGTTCGGTCAGAAAACCCGGTCAGGATCGACGGGCTTTTTGAACGGTGATTGGAATATATGCCAGGCTTTCAACCGGTCTGTTGGTCAAGCTCAAAAGCTGAAAACCTAATGATGGCAATCATGCAACTTGTGAAGCTCATTTTCGCATTCCATCAGGTAAGTTTGCCATATGGATTCATCAATTTGACTAAAAATACTCAATTAATTCCAAGATATTTGGGATATAAATTGTGGAGAACAGTATTTGATCAATGACATTGGTTGTTAGCTCAAGCATGTCCATGATATGCAGTGTTCAAGAGCATGACTTGCAATTGCAATGCCTAGTTGCTTGAAAATATTTCAATTGGTTCCACTAGATATCAAGCAATAGAATATGGTTGAAGCCAGGCGAAAATGACTGATACATGGCAAAAAACTATGAATGTAGCACATCATATGAGCAAGATGTACCGGAAAAGGTTGTCTTAATGACTGCATAGGCAATCTCAGTTATCTTCTTCAAAATGTGTTCACCCATAATGCAAGCAAAAAAAGCAAGTCTTCTCTCAGTAAGTAATTCTTTGTGCATTGGTAGGCTGCCATGGTTAACGGCAAAATTGTAAAATAAAGCATATCTTAAATTATATCGCTTAACACCTACAAACTTCCCTAATCCTAAGAAAACAGCCAAGTTGTCACCGTAAGGAAGGCTTTCACTCTTCGTCCTTTAATAATCTGTAACTGTACCACACTTCCCACCACATCCAATATTTTTGTGTGTACTAATATATTCAAAACTCAATATTTCTGCAGCCTTCAAACTTAATATGATGTACTATACAGTGTACAACCAATAGGTATTCAATGTTCAAATTGTCTTTCACACAACTGCTGGCTGCGCCGTTTTAGTCTTCGTACTACTCTCCTTGATATAAAAAAAAAACGTTGGTGTTGGCTGTCAACTACCCAATTAGCATGAAACAAATATGGAATTATCGATGCCTGAACTCACAGCAAGAACAACCTGAAAACAGCGCCTCATATTTAAGAAATTAAGGGTGTTTTCGCAGCGACCCGGGCGACAAAGATTCTATGCTGTCTACGTCACATATGACGTCATACAAGAACTACTCAGCGAGTTTTGGCGTTCACAGCGACCCGGACGACGTAAGCTCTTTGTGGCGTCACATATAATCTAGGCCGGACGCATATAATCTTTGTATTGTACGTGATTTAAATTAGACACAAATGGCGCAATACTTCCGAATGTGAACTTCGCCAGATTGCGTGGGAAGCAACCAAATTTAACGATGATATTTCTGGGTACATGTTGATCATGAATGCCTTGATTGTGGTGAGCCATCAGTGAATAAAAGAAAATCGGACATACCTAGGTAGAGCGAAGTAAACACTGTAGAAAGGGGACTATCCATGAATTGTACCGTCCTAAGTCAACATTCCAGCATTAAACTCCAAAGCAGAATGCCCACCAACCACCGCACCAGTGCAGTGGCCGCCCGCCCCGGGACGACGAGCTCTCGTCGAAAGGTTGGTGGTTAATTGGGCTTAGGGGCGCATCGACTGCGTGGGTCATACAGCGCCCATGGTCTCGTGGAAAGTACCATACTTTTCCGTCTGGCTGGGCAGGCTGCGGAGTATGGTGGACTCGTTATAGTGTCTCAAAGTGGGGTTGGGCGTTAGAATGGGAAATCAGGAGTGGAATTAGCAATTAAAAGCAGGACAATTCTCACTTAGTATACAGGGGAGTACCATTGTCCATTTTTGTGCAATTATTTTCTAATTTTGTACTTAAAGGACAACCCAACCACCAACCTAAGATAAGATTATTTTTGTTCGCTTAATTAGCTTACCATCAACCAAGGTTATCCTAGGTTATATAGGTTTGGATGCCTGAAGATGCCTTGCAATTTGTTTCGTACTAGATGCACTACATGTGTAATATTTTGCTGCTTCTGTACTATTTTGCAGGTCCGCATAGCTATTCTAAGAAGTATCCATTTATGATGTATCTCCGTCCTATATGTCATATATGTCGTGCATGGTAAAATAATATAAGTACGTGCCCATGCCTTAAGTAGCTACGGGCCTTGAAAATAGACAGCATAGGCACAAGTCATAGCTAATATAAAATAAAGCAGTTTATCACACATATGGGTAAAATAGGCAAATGTGGGTAAAATACGCAGGGAAATAATTATTTCCTTTGAAAGTTGGCAGCAATTTTCGTTCATTTTATTTTATTATTCCTTCCCTTTCAGCGCATTCAATGCTACAGATGCAGACAACAAGAAAACTCAAAGTAGTACATGACGTCATGAGATCAAGGTGCACGGAAAATAATTATATAAAACTGAGCACAGCTTGCAGGGATTGTGTTGATAAAATTACAGATCGGGACTGTTCTCGGGACTGTTCTCGGGATCGGGAAAAACAGTATAGATCGAGAAGTGTCTTGGGTATAATTTCCTATAGATTAGTGAAATCAGCGTTGTGAAAATTAGGACTTCTGAAGCTGTTCTACAGACGACACATAAGCGTGTTCGCGCTGTCACTTCACGCTTCTCCCTTCCCGGAACTGCAAAGGCGCCAGAAAGTTCACTTGCGGATAATTACCTTCAACATGCTGATAGACAGTAACAAAGGAACAGCAACCATGATGCATATATGCATTGTATGTATATATGAATATATCTACATATGCATATACATATGGTAATGTATGTATACAGAACCGTGTGCATATGAAAGTATCATTTCAACAAATGATCCGACACATTAATGACATATCCGTTTTCGAACATGCAGATTGAGACACTCGCTTCCCGACTAGTGACACACAGGGGTATGCAAAATGTGTAAACATTATCATACAACAATAGAGACGTGTAAATTGCCTCCATCCCTACTCAGTTCCCGGATTTATCCTAGACAAGGCCATCTTGGAACACAGCTTAGAAAGGATTCTGCCTAAAGCGGAATCGAACGAAAGGTCAATTCCTAAATATATGGTACCAAGTGTCGAAAATTGCCCGCCTAAAATGACTACTCTTATGTTCGTCTTTCTGGTTACAGCAAGAACAACTAAAATTGCATGGCGAGTAGGCTATCACACTTTTATATCGTGGTGCCTGCCAAAGCGAGAGATCTGCCAGGCCGAACCGACAGCATCGCTCCCATAGCCGCGGTGTGGTGCGCATGAAAATGCAGCGAGGAATGATTGCCTGTCTCGAGCACTTCAGGAAATACGCAATCCTGTCGCCCGCCCATGTGGCTACGTGGTCAACTTTTAACCTTCAAAAAGGCTTAAGAGGAAACTCATTGATGCACATAAAAAACCGGCATGAACATCACAGCTATCGTGTGATTACACATGTTTCCATTTTAGTTTGAGCTTATATTGGGATTACAATTTCGTTTACGTTTACATAAATGACGCTTACATTGCCCGGCATGGTTGAAATGTGACCAAACAGAATGTCCCAAATGCATTAGGTTCATTGACGGTGTTGTATACAAGTCCCACGTTTCATTAACTGATGTAAACGATAAACTATTTTCGATCTGGAAAACGAGGAACCTACCTAAAATGCGTGAAAATAGCCGGTGAGCAAACCTCCTCCAGCCACTCACTGGTGCAAAAAGCAACCGCTAACAATTCGCAAGATGCACATTCATGATGGCCTCTAACCACCTCTAACCACCTCTAACCACCTCTAACCACCTCTAACCACCTCTAACCCTCCAAAGATGCATATTCCGGGCGGCCGAAAAGAGAAGTTGCATGTTTTCTCCTGCTTTCAAGTGCCACTGGCATAATCAGTGGTCCAAAGCAGGCGCCTGTGGCACTTGCTTCGCCCAGTGACTAACTTATAACTTGGCCGGTCTCCTAGAAAATATTGAACTGTGATTGAACAATGCTATGCCATGGCCTTGCAATGGGCATAATTGAAAATAACTAAAACATATTTCATGACCCGGTTCCGTCACCAGCCAATTACTCGATCCCGTTCCCCATCAGATTCCCCGGTCTCGTTCCTCTGTCCCGTTCCCCATCAGATTCCCCGGTCTCGTTCCTCTGTCCCGTTCCCCATCAGATTCCCCGGTCTCGTTCCTCTGTCCCGTTCCCCGGTCTCGTTCCTCTGTCCCGTTCCCCATCAGATTCCCCGGTCTCGTTCCTCTGTCCCGTTCCCCATCAGATTCCCCGGTCTCGTTCCTCTGTCCCGTTCCCCATCAGATTCCCCGGTCTCGTTCCTCTGTCCCGTTCCCCGGTCTCGTTCCTCTGTCCCGTTCCGCAACCTTGTTCCTCTGTCCCGTTCCGCGGTTCTGTCCATTCGCGTGGTCAGGCTATCCAGTTCCGCTGCCCAAGTTACGCTACGAATATCTCTTCCCTTCTTCAGTTTTCCAGTGTGTACCTGGTATGTACACTTGCAGCACATCTTGTTTTATGCATAGACACTTGATACCAGCCTATTCACACGACAGCACATCTGGTAAGGCAGCGAGTGCGAATACGGAATTATCCGCGTTTCAAGCTATGTCAGTGGTCCGGTTACTGACTGAGATGCATTTGGGAACTGTTTAATGAGGTGGTAAGACACTTTAATGGTTGAGGGCGAGTTCGATTGGGCCAGTAGTATTTTCTAAGCAAAAATATTATGGTACGATGTTAAACGCATTGAAATGTGCTAATCATTACGATCACTCTAAAACATATTTAGGGTCAGTGCCAATTCCATGTTTAGCATCACCCAATTACGTTTCAAGAAGTTCTAAACTCCTAAGTAGTTACACCAAAATGCCTCGGGCTCACTGACTGATTTTGCCCATTTCATCACGACCTTTCTATGATATTTATGCAGTTTTCACTGCCGAGCTCGTAGAGGTTTGGTTTCACTCAGTGCGTAATCAGAACAGTTTTTCAGAGCCGTGACGTTGACCCTTCCGGTTACATTAGTGCCGCACCTGTGGGGAGGTCGGGTTTACACTTGCTATGCGAAATGGAGTCAGCAGATCATCTAAATACAATGTACGAGTTTCAGATCGCTGTTACGTTTGGTTGTCTAGACATAATGAAAACAAATGGCTGAAAACAAAGCGTATGAGGTCACAGATGTCACATATGGGTCAGCGACCTACCCTTAACCTGAAGCTTGAGGTGTGGATTATAGAACGTATTTCAGATGGGTGTCACTTGAGAGCACCTTGCTTGGAGAAAACACTCAGGTCATACAGAGACCATGAAAGGTCACATCGGTCACATTCGGTCAATTGTGATTTGTTGACGATATGACGGTGTACGATGCCTTGTAGGATTTCGTCATGGTGTGGTTGTCTCGTGTCACTGGGCCTGCTGGCAAGAGGGCGACCTGTTGTTTTCCCTCGGTCGACACCCTTTTATGACGCTTCCCGGTGGTGTTGATGGAAGTTGTCGCGGCCGCGCCGCTCCCAGAACAGGAATTGGACAGGAAAGAGGCACAATTTCACGAGTCGGACGACATCAGTATGTTGTGTCTTGCGCTGCTGCAACCGTCCGAGACGCAGAAGGCGCTAAATGTGCAGCATAAAAGTGACTACATTTCTGCAATGTTCGCGAGCTGTACACCACTTCTCAGAAATAGAATGACAGCCTTGCCATCGGGCTTCCAACCATTGCCAGTCACCAAACCAAGCAAGCATTGTCAACAAAGCATTGTCACTGTGTGCTCACCGGAGGGGTGGCATCACTCATAATGAAGGTGTGTTTAAGTCACCAAACATCAATAACTTATGTCCCTACAAGTCAATCAATTAAGTCACTCATAAATGCAATTATTAGGGATTACATACCCACATCCATACCTCATCCATGTCCCCAATTCTATTTACATCATTTCCTGGAATGTGAACATGTTTTTTTTAATTTCATGCAAGTCGACGTCGTAGTAGTCGATGTCGTAGTAAAGCCGACGTACCTTTCCTATGTGACCTCCATAACCTCACATGTCACCGTTTTGGTACTGTCAGTGTGCAAACAATCTCTGAACAAAGTGCTTTAGATGACATCCATACCGTCTATGATGCACTACAACCTCCAATTTAAGGTTAAGTCGCTCACCCATGTGTGACCTCTGTGATCTTTAATGCCCTTGCGTGTGTGACTATATTGATGTATGATAAAAATTCCATTTAAAATGAGACTCATATCGGTAGCCTTCTACAATGCATATAAAGCTACTAGCTCGAGGTTAGGTCACTGATCTCGATGTAATCCCTCTGACCTCTGATATACTTTTAAAATATCGCCATCGTGTTCCATGAGCGAATAGCTTTGAAACAACACCCATATCGGCTATGTTCATACCGGCGCATAATAACACTATCTGGAGGTCAGGTCAGGCCCTGACATTTCACCTCAGCGACGCTTTATGGAACTTGCAACAACAAAATAATATACGAACACTTAGACAATTATTGATAGAGCACGTTTCCCTAGATATTGGGTAAGATGAAAATAGGAGTGTTTTAAAGGCCACGAGGTGAATAGAAAGCCACGAGTTCACGTGACATAAAGCTTACGTCAGAAAATTGCATTAATTTGTACTGCATTGGTCGGGTCTTCCTCCTAGATATGACGCAATACCTTGCTTAGCTATTTGTGCTGCCAGCACGTTTTCTGTTCTTAAACTTATAAGCGTTTTCCGTCACTTCACAAATTCGATGACCTGTGACTCGTGACCCCTTAGAAGTAGAGAACTTAACATCTCGTTATCGTAATCTGAGTCATGTACAATTGGGTGTGTCGTCAATTACAGAATTCCTAGCATGGGCGAAATTATAACGGAGCGAGCCGACTACTCACAGTCGGCAAAGATGACTGAGTAGGGGGCGATAATTGTATGTATGTACATACGTATGTATCCATGTATGTACGTATGTATGTATGCATGCATGTATGTATGCATGTGTGTATGTATGTATGTATGTATGCATGTATGTGTGTATGTATGTATGCATGTGTGTATGTATGTATGCATGTATGTATGTATGTATGTATGTATATATGTATGTATGTATGCATGTATGTATGTATGTATGTATGTATGTATGTATGTATGTATGTATGCATGTATGTATGTATGTATGTATGTATGTATGTATGTATGTATGTATGTATGTATGTATGTATGTATGTATGTATGTATGTATGTATGTATACATGTATGTATGTATGTATGTATGTATGTATGTATGTATGTATGTATGTATGTATGTACGTATGTATGTATGCATGTATGTATGCATGTATGTATGTATGCATGTATGTATGTATGTATTATCTGTCGGAACCCATATGATGGCTGTTGTGGCCAAGCGTCCTAAAGGTACAGATCGTAAAAAACACGATGTCGGGGAGTGGCTCTAGAAGTAACAGTTGAGACAGGAAAAATAGATTAAGACACCGAGCGTGAGTAGAAGTTGATCACAGGAACCGTACAACATTGCCGCAGTGCTCGCGGTTTCACCAATGAACGGTGTCAGGGGTGCTCTGCACGGGCTGCAGCCAGCCGTGCACTGCCAGCTGACACGTGTCCGCAGTCTCCACGTCCCTGGCTGCCGGCGGTGCGTCGTTCCAAGTTCTTGCGGCGCGCTATAGGGATGAACGCTTCGCGAACTCGGTACGGACTCAAGGTAATCGCTGGAGACGCGAGCCGGCAGCGCGGACAGTCACGCTGTTCCTGCAGGGTAGCCGAAGCCTCAGAACGCAAGGTGACTTCTCGCATGTGAATAGCTAGTGGATGACGATTATTATTCTATTTTCGTCTTTGAAGAACATTTCTTTGAGTCTTTGAAGAACTCTACAGATGGCCACTGGAGTTGACGTATGAGTGGGGTGATGTGGTTACGTCGGTTAGCTAGGGTCACGATTCTGACACCTTAGTTAGTGATTCGTTGCAGTTTGCGCTTCATAGTAGAGGTGCAGCTTCCACGTGCGGTCGAGCAATAGGAGATGTAGGAAAACACCATGCACTCCACCAACGTTTTCCTGACGCCTTCCGGCAGGGCTATGGACTGTTTCGACAGGGCCATGAGGATGCCGTAGCAATTCCTGCAGGTTGCAGCGACAAGCTTTCTCAGGGAAAGTCGGAGATCACAGTGACGCTCAGGAACTTGGTGTTAGCCACAGGCTTTACCAGTGCGCCGCCCATAGAGATGGTGAGATCATCTGGTGGTTATCACATGGCGGATCTGACCAGCACCAGTTGGGTCTCCTTCTGGTTCAGCCTCAGCTAGTTCAGGTGGAACCGCTGGAGCGCTGAGCCGAGGGACAGAATGGAGACTTGTTTCAATTTTGGTGAATCGGAGGAACTAGTGCTCTTGGTGCAGTTCATCGCCGGACACTGTGCAGCGAAGTTGCTTCATATCAAGAGGAACTGGACTTGTCAGGACGGTGTCAGGAACCAGTACAAAAGCGTTGTGCTCCTAACAGAGCTCCATTCGTGCCTGGCAGAACTGGTGGGCCCAGTGCTACAGCGCAATAGCTACTGGGCTCACTATGAGACACTGCTTCTTGCAGTGTTGTCGGACGAGAGCATGGTAACTCGTGAGAGGGCGGCGTCCGCAGTACTGTGATGCCGGCTCAGGGACGACACACCGGGCCAAGTCCGCCCGTTCCGTCTCCCTGCCGTTCAGAGAAAACCAGCGTACTGCACAAAGATCATCGACTGGGAGAGTGAGACGATCTCCGAGCCTCCGGTAACCTCCACCGTGTCAGACGATCACATCAGAGGCATCGTCCATACTCCTCTTAGCATTCCAGCATACCATGTGCACACGCAAACCGTTTGGAGAGCGGCTCAGCTGGTCACCGAAGCGTCTCGGAAGGTGATCGGCGTGGAAGCCAGAAACTGCCAAGTTCGACTCTACGGCACAGGAGTGACTTTCCGAGTCCCTTCCGCAAGGGTAGCTAATAGTTGGGCCATGCATCACACCATGCTGCCGATGGTGTATGTCCAAGAACACCATACGCGGGCGTTGAGATCAGACACGCTCTTCTCAGAGCACGGTCGACGCCCGCAGTCAGCAAGTCAGAAGAGCAGCAGGAAGGACCAAGGTTTGAGCAGAAGACAAACCTGTAGCAGCAGAGGAAGTGAATACACGAAGAGCTCCAGGGACCCTAGAGAAGCACTCCTGCGACTCTAGAATGAAAACCTCCCACACCAAATCCCCAACTTCTCTCTGTTTCCCATCTAAACTTTACCCCCGGAGGAAACCTAATGGTGTCGAGCCCACTGTCTTGGGCAATTACGACCGGGGCAGGGACCAGAGAGCGAAAGCTCGGTCCAGGGTGCGACGAATCCGGGTAGTTTTTCAGTCAGGAGGGACACTTGCGGGGGGGGCGGGACCGACCATTACTCACCATGGCGCCCGTCGCCAGCACCACATAAGGCACCTACCTAGTAGGTACGTACACAGAGACAGGGCACAACATCACACATGAGTCTCCTTTCACTCTCGAGAGGACACTTCGACACACTCTTAATTCAACACATTTCAAGGTCCACATGCACACCACACACATCATCGTCCAAACACAGAGCAGCTCCGACACACAAACTCTACTAAACACAACCACCTTTAACAACGAATGCTGCTCCTTCACGTTACACACCACTCTAAACACCAGCCGGGGATACATTTGCGCCCCAGAGTTTGTGTTTGTCAACTTACCACTTGACAGCATCGCCGCACTGTTCGACGCCTCAGCCCTCCTGGATGCCACAGTTACAATCAGCCAGATTAGACGGGAGGCACGTTCGACTCACAAACATGTAGTACTGACTTTCGACTCACAACACCTGCCATCACACGTCCACATACACAACAAGGCCTACGAGGTACGCCTCTACGTGCCTTTGCCACTACGGTGCCGGTTCTGTTTGCGGTATGGATATGGCGAACGAGCATGCGCGTCGCCAACTTCAAGATGCAGTCAGTGCGCCGGTCACCACACGGCATCCGCAACTCCTCCGAAAGGAGGTGTGCAGGCTGTGATGGGCCGCACCCCGCTACCGACACCGATTTCCCCAAGTGGGCATACGAGAGGGAGGTGTGCCGGTATGCGGCAACTCACAGGGTGCCACATGCAACAGCACGGCAGCACCTACGCCGCACCACCACCACTGATCCTCACACAGCCACAACTGCACCTCCCCACATCGCACCTACCGCCGGACGAAGCTACGCAGCGACGTTCTCCACACCTAAACCCACACCCCCTCCAACACCAGCTCCCACCCGCCCTACCATCCCCCCAGCAGCCGGCTCCCGGAGCCCGGCACACCTCCCTCCTCAACGCTCCGCCGACCCTCGTCTCAACCTCCCCACCGATCCCCGGCTCCCCACGTCCACCTCACCGAGGACTGGGCCTCCTTCCCTTCCCTACCCATCTCAGACCCGACCCATGCCCACCACCATCCCACCTCAGGCACGGCCTCCCATATCCACCCCGCATCATCCCTCCTCCAACACCAAATGGGCGCCAAATGACCGAGTAGTCGGCGCGCCCTTAAGCCGAAATAATCAATCAACTCCTCAAACACCCATCAGACCCAAACCCGGTCTCCATCCCATCCCCCACTGGTACCCACCCATCCCCACGGAACCTGGCCGTACCCCTTCGCGTCACCGCCTCCAACCGGCCAGGGCCCACCTTGCCACCCTGAAGCCTTCCCTCCACTGCCTCCTCCAGGGCCTCGGCCCCTACCACACCCATCCGGCCGGCCCAAACCAAGGCCTAGAACCAAGACCACCACAATATCCCCCCAGACCACCCGCAAGTCCACGGCCACCATCTCCTGCCAAACCGACCCCCCCCCCCCCCCCCACTACCTCCTGCACACCCTCCCAAACCTACTCCAAAACCTCGTCTGAGGCCAGCACTCAGACTGAACCTACCACTTTTGCCAAGCCCGTCGAACCCACAACTCCAGACCAACGAATCCCGCCCGAACCCACCGCGCCTCACAAGCGCAAATCCCGCCGCCACTCCACTCAATAACCTGCCAGGATCCGTGCGACCAGGTCCAGGCTACCACCCCTGCCTGGGTCACCTCCCAACCCTCTCTCCGTTCACCGGTTCAACCTTTCCCCCAAACTCGACACCGACACCACCCCAGTATGGGAACACCAACAGGCACTAAACGCGTTCGGCAATGGGACATTTTTGCAGTGGAACACCGGTGGCCTTCCAGGCAAGTTCATATAATTCAAATCGGAATTATTGCAACAAAAACCATTACTAGCTGCGCTCACTCAGAAACTCACTTTCAAGATTCTGACTCCACTTGGAATAAAATCCCAGATTACACTTGGCACGTCGACAACGTAAACGGCCCACATAGGAAATGGGGCGCAGCCATACTCATTGCAAACAGCATACCTCATTGTCGAGTAACGTTAAATACTCCCCTGAATTGCGTAGCAGTCAGCCTCAAAATTGCCCATTGCCAAACCACAGTCATCTCACTATACATCTCGCCGTCAGCTGAAACCCCCACACCACAGGAGCTGAGCGACTTGCTGCTTCAGGCACCTCCACCAGTTCTCATTATGGGATACTTTAATGCTAAACACCCCTACTGTGGAAGTGACCAGACTGACGCTAGAGGGCGCGAAATTCACCAGTTTATTTTGGACCACAACTTAGTACTTCTTAACACCGGGGCCGCCATCGACTACAACCCGACCTTAGGAGAATCGAACAGTTGCATTGACTTAACTTGCTGCTCCCAACGACTAAGCTCACTATTTGACTGGTCAGTTTCCGACGTTCCCGGGCTGAGCGACCACTACCCAATCACAATTAGGCTCAGTACGGACGCCATCCACCACACTAAGCTATTTAGATCATCTTGGAACTTGAAAAGAGCGGACTGGGCTAAATTTGAGGATCAGGTGGACCTCAGCCTAGCAACTTCAGAGACCAGTAAAATCGAGACAATCCTAAGGGCCATCAGCACGAGACTCAGTCCCAAAAGTAACAAACCTATGAAAAAGGCATCTACGCCATGGTGGACCCCGGACTGTCAAAGGGCAATCGCCGCACGGCGCCGTGCCCACAAACAATTCAAAAGATGCGTGTGCGAAGCACACCTATCAGCACACAGTAAATATCAAAAACACTGCCGGTACACAATTCGAACAGCACGCCAAAACTGTTGGCAGTCTTTTGCCTCTCAATTCAATAGGTTCACCCCTACCGGCAGAATCTGGGACCTGATGAAACGTTTCAACCTGAAACGTCCACTACCAGGCCCCTTCCCCCAGCTGATGGTGAAAGGACAGCACATCACTGACCCACAAGCCGTAGACCATCTTAAACTACATTACTCCAGCGTATCTGGCAACAGTTCTCAAATTTTAGCTCTAGCAATAGAGAAATATACAATCAATCGCTTACTATGCACGAATTACACCTTGCCCTCAGCAAGTGTGGAAACACGTCGGTTGGGCCGGACGACATCCATAACAGTTTCTTAAACGTCTTAACAAAAATTCCCTAACGTATCTACTAGCGGTCATAAATGAACTGTACGAAAGTGACACCTTTCCCGCATCCTGACGGGAGAGCGTAGTCATTCCATTGCCAAAGCCGCACAAAGATCACTCCACCCCAAAAGGTTATAGACCCATCTCACTTACTAGCTGTGCTAGCAAGTTGGTCGAGCGCATGGTCAACACATGATTGACGCAATTTCTGGAACACGACGACCTTCTCGACGAATTTCAGTGCGGCTTCCAGCGTCAAAAATCAACTACAGACAACCTCATTAGATTAGCGCATGACATCAACAGTGGTCTACGCATCAAACACACAACAATAGCTGCCTACTTAGACATCACTGCCGCATTCGACCGAGTACACAAGTCCGCACTGACACATAAACTCCACAAGATAGGCCTACGCGGACACATGGCACACTTCACAGGGCCTGGCGCAGGGGAGCGTGCTCTCACCATCATGATCAACGACATACTTGCTGACCACACGGACACTTCACTTCAATACTCACTTTTCGCGGACGACATAGCCATTTGGACAACATCACAATGCTTCCTTAAAGCTGAGAAAAACCTTTCAAGCAGGACTAGACCACATTGTAAAGTGGTGCAAAACTTGGGGCTTCACCCTGTCCGCAGAAAAATCGGCCACCGTCACATATAGTCGTCTCCGCCCCACACCCAAAACTCTACTTAAAATCGATGGCAAAGCCATCGAACAGGTGAAAAGCTTCAAGTTCTTGGGATTGCATTTAGACGAAAAACTCAGTTTCAACACCCACACCATTTCGAAGCGATGCGCGAAGCGCGTCAACATACTCCGTGCACTTGCAGGCACAGACTGGGGCGGAGACAGGAAAACACTACTGCGACTGTACACAGCAATCACACGACCCATCCTAGAATACAACAGCATCATTTTTGCCACCATTTCAAAAAGTCAGAGCCGAAAGTGAGAAATAATCCAAAACAGCTGCATCAGAGCAGCCATAGGTGCCCTCAGCACCACATCGATAGCCAGTCTTCTAGTGGACTCAAACACGCCCTCCACTTCAGGAGGACACTCCACTTCAGGAGGACACAACAGCTGTGCCGCTACCACATCAAAATCAAATCCATTAAAAATAATCCGGCACAGCGCTGCTTTACGCCTGAAAGATACGACAAGAACCGATTTGGGCGCAAACTTCCACCATATAGCATTCAAATTGCCACGGCTCTCTCAGATCTTAACTTTGCAATGCCATCCACTGCAGCTCGACCGCCCACTAGGCCATTCTGGACTTTCAGTCAACCAAAGGTCGAGTACTTGCTCTCGGAGAAGAAATCCACTATCACATGGGCAGAAATTCTTGGTATCTTCCACAAGTTCGCCGATGACAACGATCACAAATCACTCATATTCACGGATGGGTCGAAACACGAGGCTAAGGTAGGCATCGACATCACTGGACAAGGTCTCAGACTTTCCAGGCGTCTACCGGATAACTTCTCCATCTACTCCGCTGAAGCAATGGCCATTCTGGCCGCCATCTCCATTTTCATGAGGCGTAAAGCTAGAAACGTAGTAATTTGCTCAGACTCTAAATCCGTCCTCCAGTCAATTAGCAACACCCACGACCGTCCACATCATGTCATTGATAGAATCCAACAAATCGTGGCCCATAACGTAAACATGAACCTTCCTTTCCTCTGGATTCCGGGCCACGCCAACATCTCAGGTAACGAAGAAGCAGACCGGCTCGCAAAGCAAGCCGATCGAACACTTACCCAAGTGTGGAATATTCGGTAGACGATTACAAAGCGCTCCTACAACGCCACATTCGCCAGCATCAACAGAACACATGGACACAACACAACTCAACACAACACAAATCCAACCACACCCACGCGATCAAGCCAACGATAGGCACATGGAACACATCAAATCAATATCACCGACAAAAAGAGGTCATCCTCACTAGACTTAGAACTGGTTGTACAAAACTAACACAGCCTCGATTAGAGGGTGACCAATACACAACATCTCACTGCGACACCTACAACACCACGTTAAGCATAGGCCACATCCTGCTAGACTGCAGTAGCTTTAGCTCTCAAAGACAACCACGTAAGGCACTCTGCCAAAGAGAGGGTATGACCCTATTGCTTCCATCGCTTCTCGGTGACAAACACCCAGAACTCCTTCAATTGCTATTTGAATATCTGTATGCCACAAAACTAATAGGAGCACTATAGGCACCACACCACCAACACTCACATCAACTCGCAATGCATGACCGCGAAACACTCGTAGGAAACACGTAAATAGCCATCCCCGCATGGCGTCGGACGTACATGAGCCGATTTGCTTCCCAATTAGAAATAAATGGCTACCTAGCGGTGCCGTCGGAAGTAGATGAGCCGACTTGCTTTAGGAAAACATACAAACTAAAAATTAAAGTTAAAATTAGCATAACGTAAAACGACTACCCAGAGGAGCCATCGGACGTAGATGAGCCGATTTGCCTTGCAACTCATAACGTAAACGGCTACCCAGAGGTACAGCGGACGTAGAAGAGCCGAATTGCAAAACATCGCACTAACCCAACTGACAACCGTGCATGGCATGCTTAGACTAACCCGCTACTAACAACTAACACGCGGCGACCGGCGTGATAGGCGGTGTGGACAATTACCTCCTTGTTCGCACGGTTAAGATCCCTCAGTGCTCTTCGATAAGAGTAGGCTAAAGCCGACACCCTGGCACAATCAACTTCTCGCCACTCTTAAAACACCCCCACCCCACCCAAACTACAACTTATTTTGTGGAGGAGTAAAGTAAAATTAAAACCATTTAGACATCAGGAAGATGTCCCCAACCCAGCCCCCGCCTTCAGCACCTAAAATATCACAAAACTTATAACGTAAAATCTCTTAACGTAAATGTCCACTTGCCAGCACCTTGATCGCAAACACTCGCTTTTATAGACAGACATGTAACGAACTCGCTTTAAAGGCGGCGCAAATGACCTTTATGGCCCGGCACACCTAAAAAAATCACTCTCCCCTCCCCCCTCCCTCCATGGTGTGTGTAATTGGCATCAAATGTGCGACGTGTCCACAGTCGAACCATGCTAACGCGCCGTGTTACAGTATATAACTCGAATAGTGTGGAATGGAGGCTAACACCAGAGGCGCAGCAAAGGGGAGCCAGGCCCCCCCCCCCCCCCCCTTAGGAACTAAAAATACACTAGACTAAGCAAGAAATTGATATTTTTACCACGCCAAACCAAACATTTTCCGCGCGCTGCGCGCGTCGAAGGCGTTCCCTTTTTCATGCCATTTTTTGGGTCGCCCCCCCCCCCCTAGGAAAATTCTGACTGCGCCACTGGTGAACATTATTCATAATCATGAGTCATGATACTGGATAGCGCTGCTGCAAGCATGAACTGAATACTGCAGCCACTTGTGACAGGTTTCATTTCCCGTTCCTCGCATCTAGTGTGGGTAGGTGTGGTGAACTGGAGCTGTCCGACCAGTCGACTCAAAACAAAGCCTTACATGCATAGATGCACACTAAAGATATTACTCCGGTCATGTTGGTAATCCCGGCTGACATTTGTGTCATTATGCAACGTAGGGGTGCTATGGGGCAGGAGTGCCATAGCACCCCTCGCTACCGTTCGTCCAGCATCCCTAATTAATCCTTTAGTACTAATTTCTAACAGCATAAGACGCCAGTAATGCGTGCTGAATATGGGAGTTACTTTGTGAAATCGATTGGGATGGATGGGGGGGGGGGGGGCAATTGGTGTCTTTGATGACATTTGTATTAGGAAGGGCGCCATCAGCTGGAAAAAAAACTCGTTAAGTGTGGGTGAGTGCACTCTAGCTTTCAGAAAGAAGCCTCCATAGGCTCAATGGTTCAGCTTCGGTTTGATCAGGAGAGGGGTAATCAGTGATTGGTGGGGACCTCCAATCATTTATACAGAGCTAAGCTGATCTCGGATGCGATACATTCACCAAATTGCATTACTGAGCGCACAACTAAAAACCATCTCTCCCTGGAAACAAGCTCGAGACCGCGGGATGCAAACCACGCACTTTGCCTTTAGCAATCCGGGGGGATGGCAAGTCCCGGCCGTGGTACACTCACTTTCTGTGGGATGTTCGGGGGTACCCTTAGCATGGCTGGCTCACTAGGAACGTAGGCTGTGACGCTGCACACCAAAAATTACTGGTAAGCTGCGCCGTTTCACAGTTATGAGTTGCGTGACAGTCTAACAGCTTCGCCACCGGCCAGCGTCCGAGCCATAGGATTCGCATGTATGGTGGTCACGCGACCATTTGCCCTGCAGCCATGCAGTGGTAAACACGGGTGTTCCCTGTTCCCGCCTTGCATTCCTCTGTCGGCGAAACAACATTGGCAGTTAAACGAGCAGGTTACTGGACTTCTGTCGATAAGCAACAATTGATAGCTGCGGATTTCGACTCCAGCAACACAGAATGAGCAGGAAAGGTTGGAAAAAGCTCAGTTGCAAAGATGTAGTGAAAGGAGATGGGAGGTTTATGATGTCAATGAAGTATTCTCTGGCCCCAAAATAATAATAGAATGTCAAACATTTATACGTTTTAGAAATGTAGTTCGAACTCTTGCTGGGGTGGCTTTATGAACCAGGATCCAATTGCTAAGAAGAGCTGGTTTCGTGAACCCTGGCCATGATTCCATGAATTATAGTTTTACAGTCTAAATTTGGCAAAGCGCTTCACGTGCCGTCAATGCACCGACACGGCGACCCCGGCAGCTCGCTCTCGACCTTATCGTGCCAATTGCCAACTGACCCTCCCAGCCGAAGACTAAAAGCGAGCACGCGAAGCGACCCGAACCCAGCATTACCAGGACAGCGGAGACGGGTGCACGACAGCGCTATAGCCAACTAAGCTACCGAGGCGGCAGGTTACAGGGAGGCACTTGCTTGCTTAATTCAGATTCATTGACATGAATTTTTCTTATGTTTACTTATTTTTATTATTATCTTATTTTTAGTATTTCTTCACGCTGATACCATCCAACGATTTCACCATACAAAGATTTTACTTTATATTGCTTCATATAAAGTAAAATCTTTGTATGGTAAAATAGCTGGATGGTATCAGCGTGAAGAAATACTTTATCCCCACCGAATTCTGAATATGTCGCTTGCAATACAGTGCACAACATATGCAATAAATAATATGATATCATGCAACACATTCCTTGCGCCCTAAAACATGTGATTCTCAATAAAGTAGATGCAATTTAATCAAATAACTAATTGACTTGTCAATGAATCTGAATTAAGCAAGCAAGTGCCTCCATGCGAGTTGCCGCCTCGGTAGCTTAGTTGGTTAGGGCGCTGTCGTGCACCCGTCTCCGCTGTCCTGGCGATGCTGGGTTCGAATCGCTTCGCGTGCTCGCTTTTAGTCCCCGGCTGGGAGGGTCAGTTGGCAATTCGCATGATAAGGTCGAGAGCGAGCTGCCGGGGTCGCCGTGTCGGTGTATTGACGGCACGTGAAGCGCTTTGCCAAATTTAGACTGTAAAACTGTAATTCATGGAATTATGGCCAGGGTTCACGAAACCAGCTCTTCTTAGCAATTGGATCCTGGCTCATAAAGCCACCCCAGCAAGAGTTCGAACTACATTTCTAAAACGTATAAATGTTGGACATTCTATTATTATTTTGGGGCCAGATAATACTTCATTGACACCATAAACCTCCCATCTCCTTTTGCTACATCTTTGCAACTGAGCTTTTCCAACCTTTCCTGCTCATTCTGTGTTGTTGGAGTCGAAATCCGCAGCTATCAATTGTTGCTTATCGACAGAAGTCCAGTAACCTGGTCGTTTAACTGCCAATGTTGTTTCGCCGACAGAGGAATGCAAGGCGGGAACAGGGAAGACCCGTGTTTACCACTGCATGGCTGCAGGGCAGATGGTCGCGTGACCACCACACACGCGAACCCTATGGCTCGGACGCTGGCCGGTGGCGAAACTGTTAGACTGTCACGCAACTCATAACTGTGAAACGGCGCAGCCTACCAGTAATTTTTGGTGTGCAGCGTCACAGCCTACGTTCCTAGTGAGCCAGCCATGCTAAGGGTACCCCGAACATCCCACCGAAGGCGAGTGTACCAGGTGCGTGGTAAGCGGCCCGCGAGCCGGAATGCCGCTGCAAACTCCTTTCTTTGATTAAAGACTTAGACTACTTGAGGAGAGTCCATTAGTTATTTCGCCTTTAGGGCACATCGACGTCATTGGTCATATAGCGCCCATACTTCAAGAGTGCAAATATTGTGATGAAAATCGGCAACTTTAAAATGAAATGAGGAAATCTGTATGAGTGAGAAAATTATAGCTGGAAATGTTGTGTTATAACGTGCTGTGTTTAGCATGCAATGTGTAATATTAAAATTTCCCAAAATTATAACCACCAGAACCTTAATTAGACGGCACCTTATGCCGCTTCGATCTCATGGGTTCACCAACGATGGTCACGACACCTTCAGTTTGGAATGATTGACAAATGGTCAGAGACGGCAAAGCTGCTGGTGAACCGAGTTGCTGTTACGGTACATGTGATATTTACATACTTCAACCTTTAAAACATGATTGGAGGGGAGCAGTGGCGTCGCCACGAAATTCTTCCAGGGGGGCAAGGTTGAAAGGGGGCCTTCATTGTGTTAGGGCCTCCTATTGTTTTTTAAGCTCTTAATATGATTCCGGAATGGGAAACATTATTTCATATTGCTGTCTTGTTTGTTCTTGGCATGGTGCATCATTTACGCAAAACGCAATAGTAATACTAATTTTTCGCTGAAAACTGAGCCATACCAGGATATATATATATATATATATATATATATATATATATATATATATATATATATATATATATATATCCTGGTATGGCTCAGTTCTCAGCGAAAATGATTATTGCTTTGCGTTTTCGGGCCTGCTTTTGCGTCTCCGAAGCCTCATCTCATATCCACTGGCTTTCTCTTCCGTCTTAGGGTCTCCTCTCATTTTCTGGGGCCTCCCTTCCCGCATTGCGGCCTCCTTCGCAATCCGGGGGCATCCGTGCCAATTTTTGGCACTCCCTTGATTTCTTGGGCCTCCTCTCACGTCTTGGAGGTCTCCTCATCTGTGTTTGGAGCCTCATTGTCCTCTTAGCAAGGTGATTTTGCGTCCTAGTCCCACATCTTCTCTTCTAGGGTCCTCCTCTTCCAAAATATGGGCCTCATCTGGCTGGTCTGGTCTCTCATTCCTGCGGAGACCTTCTTACCCATCTTGGGTCCCCCTCTTGCGTCCGGAGAAATCTCTTCTATCATATGTCCTTATTTTCTATTGTAGGGGCCGCCTCTTCCATCTTGGGGCCTCGTCTTCCAAATTAAGGATATCCTGCCATCCATCGGAAACCTTCTTGTCTAACCTGGGTGGCTTCTTGTCCGTCTCGGTAGCATCCTTTTCGTCCTGGGGGCCTCCTCCCAATCTCTGTCCTACGTCTCTTATGGGATCTGATTAGACTTCCTGGGGACCTCGTTGCCAGTCTTGGAGCCTCCTTGACAGCATGATTTTCTGTCCCGTTGGCCTCCTTGCTCACCGTTTTCCTGTACATTTCCGGATAGGGGCCTCCTCAAATTTCTGGGGGAAGCCTCCCCAGTCTCACGGCAGGGGGAAGACTGCCCCCGCCCCCCCCTCCCCCGGTGGCGACGCCCCTGGAGGTGAGGGAATGTCAAACGAGTGGGCACGTCATGGGCATGCGAATCTCGTCCCATATACACCTGGCTTTTTGTCGAGATCTCTGACCCTGTTCATATCCATAGAAATAATCATAATAACCAGGAACAAATCTGATGTCCGAATGCATTATGTGGACATTACCTGGTAACGTAGCACCAACACCCGACAACAAATAATAATTTCCAGAGATTTCTGGGGGCAACAAGTTGGCATACACCGTTATTCTTGCTCATACCAATATTTTAACTTTAAGCTATGCTCCGAAGCCGCAGGCTATCTAGTGTTCAGCAGCATGATTCATCTCACGATTCTTCCAAACACAGTTGGGCAAAGAGAACTTCTGGCCTCGGCATTTCGACGCGAAAACTCCACAGAGCGTAATGTTTTAAAAGGCGTATTGATGAATGAAAAATAGGTGCGAAATACAGAAAATATAGTATTTGATTAGAAGTATCTACCTAGTATCGAAATATGTCAAGACATTTCAGATACAGGCGTCCGTTTTGCATAACTCAGAGACCAATGATCTGGCAACGATCGGTTCTGAATTTAGTTGCAGCGGATGCAAATCCTGCGCACCAAATACAAAGTTCAACCCACTTAGATGGACTTTTCTAAAAGAAATTCGCCTTGCGTTGTATCATATTACCCCATCCTGAATGACTATTTCATATCTTGCAATATGTGGCATCTATTAGAACAGTAATACTTTGTCTTGGTAATCTTAGAAGTTGTAGTTGATGCGTAAACTGTGCATTAGCGCAACTAAATTCAGACCCAATCTGCACCATTTTATCGGCCGAGTTATACATAAATAGAGGCATAAGTATGAAATGCTTCATATATTATAAACCAACGTTCAACATAGGAATTGATTGACATATTTTAGTTTTTTAGACAAGTGTTTTTGTAGCCTTTTTGAGTAGACAACCATGGGGTCCTCGCGTCGAAACGCAGAGTAAGGCCACAAATTGTCGTAACCCCACCCCACCCCCTCTTTTTCTGATCGGTCTAATATAATCATAGCACTAGGATTTCGTCAGAGATCTCAAACAAAAAGATAAGGCGAACATACAAGTAGGGGAATATCTATGATTTTCTTGTTGACAACTGAACATCACCAAAATAGTGGGAGATCCCTGGTGGGACGGGAGGTGGGGTTCACACCACCTTGTTTGGCATCCTGCTAATGTTGATTTGTGACTTTCCCTATTCAATCTGAACGTGTGTTTGGATCCGGACTGCCCCACCCCTTGTTTCGTGAGCGACCTCCAGCCCGATCAGTAACGACAGAAACCAAAAACACGGCATACTTCTGATATGCTTCCATTCAGACTCCTACCCTCATTCCCACTCTCACTCTCAATGTATTGCATCTGTCTGTGCCGCCTCATAACGTCATAAAGAGTTTAGACTGAATAAGAGTCACAAGGGCCCATCCAGTTAAGTCTGTAAATGGAAGATACCATAAGCCCGGTAAAAGACCCACCCCAACCATTACCACATCCTAAACAAACCATCCACCAACATCCCAAACACCTATCAATGCCTATCTACCCTTGCTATCCAGGCCTATTCCCCTGATCCCCCTCAACACATGTGGATTGAATGCCTTACCAACAACTTTCAAACCTCATCCATGTCCGCTTAAAGGGGTTTGTGTCGTGCACACCCACCTAGCACAAATCTCACCTCATCCACCGCAAATCAGAACTAAAAGACAAGATTTTCCTGTCTAAAAAATTGTCCACCCTACTTTTAAATACATTCACTGAGAAACTCCCCACAACATCAGCAGGCAGCCTATTCCACTGATCAAAAACCCCTTGACTGAAGACCTGTTGTCGCTTAACTGCTCTACACCTCAACTTGTCTAACCTGAACTGATGACACCTATGTGATACTCTAAACTGAAGAGCGTCATTAAAATTGACCTGATCTAGTCCTTTAACAATTTTGTACATTTTAATCATGTCTCCCATTAATCTCTTATACTTGAGTGAGTAGCTATATAATGCCACAAGCCTTTCTCCACATTCTAAGTTACCTATTCCACTGATGAGTCTAGTTGCTTTGCGTTGCACTTTTTCTAACATGTCTATATCTTTTTCTATCTTTTCATGCTTGTACATAATATTCCAACTGGGGTCGCACATATGCTAAGTACAGTTTTCTTCATGACTTTTTTGCTCCTATATCTCACACTTCTATTAATGAGTTCCAGCATTCTGAGTGCCGTGTTCCTAGCTGAGATACATTGCTTTTCTGCTTTAAGGTCTTTTGAAACCAACACACCTAAGTCTCTTTCCTCTTCAATAACATCCAGTTCCCTCCCTTTCATTGTATATCTGAAAGTCTCACCTCCAGACCTCAGATGCATAACCTTACACTTATCATAGTTGAAAGACATCTGCCATTGATCAGCCCACTTTTTTAGGTCCTCCAGGTCTAGTTGAATATTACTAGAGTGATCACTACCGTTTGCCACTCCTACCAGCTTGATGTCATCAGTAAATTTGAACACTCTATTCCTCAGTCCTACCTCAATGTTATTCACAAAGATTATAAAGAGAAGTGGCCCTAGAACAGAGCCCTGTGATACTCCACTCCGAACATCCTTCCAATCAAATTTACATCCATTTAACACTACCCTTTGCTTCCTTCCCCTCAACAATGCTTCAATCCAACCTAGAACTTTTCCAACAATCCCATGTTGCTGTAGTTAATGAATTAGCCTCCCATGTGGAACTTTATCAAAAGCTTTGCTAAAGTCCAAGTACACAACATCCATCCTGCTTTGATTGTCTACTTCGTTAGTAACATACTCCATGAACTCCAATGGGTTAGCTTAACAAGACCTTCGAGATCGAAATCCATGTTGAGTATCCCTTAAAAGGGTGTGCCTATCAAGATGAATCTGAACATTCTGATCTGGCCTCACCTCGTGCCGGCACCGGTCCAATACCAAACGTCCCATCCTCCGCATCTCTCCTGTCTAGATGTGACCTCTGACCTTTCGTCTCCGTGAGCTCCTCGGTTGACAATAGTGGCTGCGGGGCAGACGATCAGAGCCCGAATCCGACTCGGAAAACGGCGGCAGGCGAGAGAGGCAGAGAAGGGAGAAGAGACGGTGAGAGAGAGAGAGAGAGAGAGAGAGAGAGAGAGAGAGAGAGAGAGAGAGAGAGAGAGAGAGAGATAGAGATAGAGATAGAGATAGAGATAGAGATAGAGATAGAGATAGAGATAGAGATAGAGATAGAGATAGAGATAGAGATAGAGATAGAGATAGAGATAGAGATAGAGATAGAGATAGGAGATAGAGATAGAGATAGAGATAGAGATAGAGATAGAGATAGAGATAGAGATAGAGATAGAGATAGAGATAGAGATAGAGATAGAGATAGAGATAGAGATAGAGATAGAGATAGAGATAGAGATAGAGATAGAGATAGAGATAGAGATAGAGATAGAGATAGAGATAGAGATAGAGATAGAGATAGAGATAGAGATAGAGATAGAGATAGAGATAGAGATAGAGATAGAGATAGAGATAGAGATAGAGATAGAGATAGAGATAGAGATAGAGATAGAGATGAGATAGAGATAGAGATAGAGATAGAGATGAGATGAGATAGAGATAGAGATAGAGATAGAGATAGAGATAGAGATAGAGATAGAGATAGAGATAGAGATAGAGATAGAGATAGAGATAGAGATAGAGAGAGGATAGAGATAGAGATAGAGAGAGAGAGAGAGAGAGAGAGAGAGAGAGAGAGAGAGAGAGAGAGAGAGAGAGAGAGAGAGAGAGAGAGAGAGAGAGAGAGAGAGAGAGAGAGAGAGAGAGAGAGAGAGAGAGAGAGAGAGAGAGAGAGAGAGAGAGAGAGAGACAGCGAGGAAGAGAAAGAGGGGCGGCGGAGGGGGAAAAGGAATTGACGGAACCAAAGAGAAATAGAGAGCAAAATAGGACGACAAATAGGAGAGAGGAAGTGGTAGAAGTGAGGAAACGTCAACGGTGGTTTGAATAACTTGTGCGGTTGGCAGGCTGAACGAGCACTCTAGTACATCTTCACCCACGACGACGCCCGCCTCTGAATCCATCCACCGGGTCATATTTGTCGGATCGGCGGCAGCGCTCTCCTCACTCAGTGCGGTCGGTGGTTGCCATTCCACACTGCACAGTGCCGAGCCGGCGTATGGCTGCACACTGCACAGCGTCTCTGCTCGGAGGCCTGCCATCGCGCGCCGGCATTGTCGTCGGCTGACAAACACAGCGCCGTGTCGATCCAACGGCGTGGTCTAAGCCACAGCGCCGTGTCGATCCAACGGCGTGGTCTAAGCCACAGCGCCGTGTCGATCCAACGGCGTGGTCTAAGCCACAGCGTCGTGTCGATCCACCGGCGTGGTCTAAGCCACAGCGCCGTGTCGATCCAACGGCGTGGTCTAAGCCACAGCGCCGTGTCGATCCAACGGTGTTGTCTAAATCACAGCGCCGTGTCGATCCAACGGTGTCGTCTAAGCCACAACGTCATGTCGATCCAACGGTGTTGTCTAAATCACAGCGCCGTATCGATCCAACGCGTGGTCTAAGCCACAGCGCCGTGTCGATCGAACGGTGTGGTCTAAATCACAGCGTCGTATCGATCCAACGGCGTGGTCTAAGCCACAGCGCCGTGTCGATCCAACGGTAGCATGTAAACCACTGCGCGATGTCGATACAGCGGTGTCGTCTAAACCACTGCGCCATTCATATTGCTGCGTCAGCAGCAATATGAAGGCCAGCAGCTAAAAATTCCTCGAAACCAAGATCGAAGCCAAAGTTATCATTTCAAAATACTGTGGAGCCGAAGCTAAAGCCGACGCCAACTGTTTAAAAAGCATAACGAATCGGAATCCGAAGTTGAAACCAGCAGATTAATATGGCACGAAGCTAAAGCCGAAGCCAATGCCAACAAAATCATGGCTCCGCGAAGCCGAAGACGCACCCGGCTTCACCTCATGTCTGCCCCACGGAAACTGGTTTGAACCATGCAATAGAGCTGCGAACATCACAGTAATCATTCATTCGAACTTAGTATCAACATAAGAATTCAACTAGTAGCAACCGCACAAAAACGATGTCAACTGTAGCCCATTTCGAACTGCAATGTTGACTTTAGGTCAATAGCTCGGTTACTAAAGCGATATGACCCTCAGTAGCTTATTGTCGACTCCTTCAATGACATATATCCTCTAAAGGCGACGTTATCGAAAGGTTGCCGAAAGAACGTTGAAACTGTCATCACATTCGACGCGCAATTCAGTTATTCACCAATAGCATGGAGCATCCCTGTTCCAGAGCAATTTCCTTGCCACTCATCTTTAAAAAAAAAGTAAGTGGAAACTTATTGTGCCACACCAACTATGTTATGTGGGAATAATACGACATTGGTCGGTCATACGATTGACCGATTGAATGACAGTTCCAAGGGTCCCATCGACGCTAGGTAAGATCACAGTACTAGGGAAGTCAGTACACACAGCACTGGGATCGGCAGTACTGACATAGAAGTCATGTTCAATGTGATCAGACGAAAAAAAAAACGATCAGGCGGGAAAGCTTCAGGACGAAGCTGCTTATTTGCTATATTTGCTTATGTATTTTACGATGCATTTCTCATTCCTGGGCAATATCTCATTTGCGATTATAGTCCTTGGGCATGCCTGCAGAGCATTCACTGACTCCATCTTCTTATCTATCTACCAACTGGATCGGTGACGAACTCCACTGAGTGTAGCCATGTGTCACGGTACTGATCGGTGACGAACCTCACTGAGTGTGGCCGTGTGTGGTGAGGTTCGTCACCGATCGGTGACGAACTCCACTGAGTGTGGCCGTGTGTTCCGGTACTGATCGATGACAAACCGCACTGAATGTGGCCATGTGTTCCGGTGCCGATCGGTGACGAACTCTACTGAGTGTGGCCATGTGTTCCGGTACCGATCGGTGACGAACTCCACTGAGTGTGGCCATGTGTTCCGGTGCCGATCGGTGACGAACTCCACTGAGTGTGGCCGTGTGTTCCGGTACTGATCGGTGACAAACTCTACTGAGTGTGGCCATGTGTTCCGGTACCGATCGGTAACGAACTCCACTGAGTGTGGCCATGTGTTCCGGTATTGATCGATGACAAACCGCACTGAATGTGGCCATGTGTTCCGGTACCGGTCGGTGACGAACTCTACTGAGTGTGGCCATGTGTTCCGGTACCGGTCGCTGACGAACTCCACTGAGTGTGGCCATGTGTTCCGGTACCGGTCGGTGACGAACTCCACTGAGTGTAGCCGTGTGTTCCGGTACCAATGCAGCTGGTTTCGCCAAAACCCAGAACGAGTTCTGTACCCATGATGGCGCCGCGTACCACACATTTTCCGCAGGCCTTCAGTGACAAAACAATGCCGCACATTCCTGTCCAGTTTTAGCCATGAGTAATATACATTTAAAACCGGTGCCTATTGCCTGGAGGTCAATGGACACTACCGTAGCCGGCTACCAAAATGCGTCCACTTCATCTTATTTCCTCCAGCCAAGAGACGGATCGTCAAAGCAGCTGCGCCAAATTTACAAATGATCAGAGGAAGCGGGGATCAACCTAAGCGAAAAGGATATTGATGAATATTGCACAGCTGTGTACTGATTTCAGCGACAAAATCAATCTGTTTGCCTACAAAATGTATCGAGTATTTGAAAACGAATGATTTTCTTCCAATCTCATATGACCATTTACACAAATATATGCATGCCAATTTCCATCAGCAGACAGTACCACCGGTTAGCAGACAGTTATCTGGACATCAGTTAGTCCCACTGACCAACAGACAATGCTGCTGGTCAGCAGACAAGATGGGCAAACAGTTCCACTGGTCAGCAGACAGTCCCACTGGTCAGCAGTCTCACTGATCAACAAACAGTCTCACTGGTCAGCAGACGGTTTCACTTGACAGCAGACGGCTCTACTGGTCAGCAGACAGTCTCACTGATCGGCAGACAGCCCCACTGGATAGCAGATGGTCTCACTCTTTGGAAAATGGTCGCATTGGTCGACAGACGGTCCAGCAGGCAGTCCAACTAATCAACAATTTTCTGGACAGAAAAAAATTCAAATAACAAAAACACAGTTCAACCGGTCAGCAGACAGACGCAGACAGACCTCTGAACAACACATAGTCCAACTGATCAGCAGGCAGTGCCAATGGTCAGCAGACATTCCCATTGGTTGGCACAGTTCCAAAAATTAGCAGACAGTCCTCTGGACAACAGACAGTCCCACTGACCAAATGACAGTTTCATTGGTTATCAGATAGTCCCACTGGTTGGCAGACCTCCTACTGGCCAGCAGAAAGTCTCATTGGTCCGCAAATGGTCTCACTTGGACCGTATCATAATGTCCAAAGTTCATTTACTGTCAAAGTTCATAAACTCATGGTTCACAGCCTCCACAGATCATTACCTCCAAAAAGCGAAATAAAGTCCAAAACAGCCTGGATAGGGTGCGATCATCAGCTGAACGATCAACTCAACTCAACTCAACTCAAGGTTTATAACCTTCAACGATCACTACCTTCAAAAGTGTCCTCAAGGTGAGTGTTCATAAACTCTAAAGTTCATAACGTCCAAAAATAGTTCCATACTTGTCCTCCAAGGGAGAATGCTCTGGCGATTAAATATTGGAGCTGTGTCACCAGTTTCTGTGAACAGGTGGCAATAGTGCACCGGCAGCACGTACTGGCAAATTCTTGGATGTGCTGCCAAATGTGATCGGGTGATTTTTTGTTGGGTTCTACAGACATTTCTGTTGTACCACACGTTGTGACGCCAGCTCAACTCCAATGTCGGGTGGCCCCGACTGCTGTTGGTCTGCCGACCCGTCCGGCGTCGAATGTGCGGTAATGAGTTCAGAGCAAAATAACACAGTGATAATGGTTTACCGATGCACTGTTTGTGACATTTATGCGATACTTTCTCCATTTCCTTTGCATTTGATATGGTAGCAGGGGTGTCTTTTTATGAAAATGATTGGGATGGCTCAAATGTTGGAAAGCATATGGTACGATGCATGTGGACGGGACCCTGGAAGACCGGACCGAGCACATATACACAAACCGGACCGAGCACATATACACACACCGGACCGAGCACATATACACAAACCGGACCGAGCACATATACACAAACAGGACCGAGCACATATACACAAACCGGACCGAGCACATACACACAAACCGGACCGAGCACATATACACAAACCGGACCGAGCACATATACACAAACCTGACCGAGCACATACACACAAACAGGACCGAGCACATATACACAAACCGGACCGAGCACATATACACAAACCGGACCGAGCACATATACACAAACCGGACCGAGCACATACACACAAACCGGACCGAGCACATATACACAAACCGGGCCGAGCACATATACACAAACCGGGCCGAACACATATACACAAACCGGACCGAGCACATACACACAAACCGGACCGAGCACATATACACAAACCGGACCGAGCACATACACACAAACCGGACCGAGCACATATACACGAACTGGACCGAGCACATACACACAAACCGGACCGAGCACATATGCACAAAAGATACTATGTCGTGATCGTATATGAGGCGCATTATACCTGACCGCGGCAGATACCGAGTGCGACAAATATGAATGCTATTACGGTATCAAAAGGCCAGCACTAACGGAAAGATCCTGTGCTTTACTTTGCATTCCCCAGCATGCCTCTTCCTGCGCATACGATACGCTGAGCTTGTTGGATGAACTCCGACTACACCACCTGCTCGCCAATCCAACAGTTGCGCCACCGTGCGGTACGTGGCGGACGCGCCCCATATATCCATTTTCCTGTGGAGATCGTCCCTCACAGTCAAAGAAGATGACCTCTCTCCGACTTTCGATGGACCCTGCATGCGTAACCTAGGTAGTTAGAAGAGGAACTGTTGGCACATGACAAGAGAGGATTGCTAATTTCAGGTCTTTAAAGGCGGATGCATCGTGTGGACAGTGATGTGTTGCGCATTTACAAACGATACATGCCACAAACTAAGTATTTTGCATCACTCCATTAATTTTAATCATTACGGCTAACGATATAACTAGATGTAGGTATGCCATTTAGGACAAATTGTCGATAAGCCATATAAGGATGTGTTTTCATTCACAAATACAGCCTAACTTGACCACTGCGGGTGAACAAGATTTCCTGACTCGAAATACCAAACAATGGTAGCTCTCCATTAGTTTGTTCCGAATATATTGTTTGCAAGA
Source organism: Ashinkailepas kermadecensis (assembly GCA_034440615.1). Taxonomy (NCBI): domain Eukaryota; kingdom Metazoa; phylum Arthropoda; class Thecostraca; family Neolepadidae; genus Ashinkailepas; species Ashinkailepas kermadecensis. The sequence goes on from JAOTOM010002373.1 coordinate 67,646, forward strand.
TAAAGGGCACGCAAGCATAATCGTCCACGTTGCTTCGCAGAGTCACTAATTGTGTGCACAACGTAATGGTATGAACAGATGTGTTAGCTTATTGTCCTCTCTGGGCGAGTGTTCTGGGGTCGTCCAGTGCCCACCGCAGCCAGCAAATCCTCGGACGTTCTTCTCACTAATATGTCAAAAGTGTACTTGTCGCGTTTATGATGATATGGGGGAAGAATGGAACCTATTTATAACGAATAAGGAGGACATGAAGATGCCCAATGCGCATGCACATATCGCCAAGAAGCTTGTAAAAACCTGAGAAGGGAAAAAAACCAAGGTGCTTGGAAAACATTTAGGTAAAAAAACCAAGCGCAATCTATAGGGAAAACCGTCAGCTTTAGCCAAATTGTATCGGTTCCTGCCTATATAATGCGAAATAACCCAACCTAACCAAACCTAACCTAACGTAGCGTAACGCAATGTAACCTAACTTAAGCTAACCTAACCAATTCACTCTTGGCATGCATAACTTGATAACTAACTGCACTCACCCACAGCTGCGCAGAATTCAAACACGTCCAAAGCGGCAAAATGTTAAATGTTGGCATTCCTCGCACAAATCGGAACAACACGCCAAGGTCGCGGGAATGACCGGAAGACGCCAATCCCAGAAACTGGACTTCAATAGCGATATGCACACGCGCATTAAGCATCTTCATTATTCGTTATAAAGAAGCTCGATTCTTCCCCCTATATCGTCATAAACGCACCAGGTACACTTATGACCTATCGGTGGGAAAGATACCCGAGGACATGTGGCTGCAGCAGCCAGAATGATGCGTGTTATGTCGCCTGCGACCGGGGGCCGCCGCCACCCACCGCGGCCGACCGGCCGTCCCAATACGCCCGCTGTCATCAGCACATCCGTCGCAATTGACCGTTCAAGGCGAAAGAGTTGTCACCTATCGGCAGAGACGTTGAACTACTGTGTGTCAGATGAAAGTGTGACAAATCTGACGCGCTACTAAAATCAATTTGGAAACAGGAATGTAAACAAGCCAGAGTGACATGCATGCAATATATTTGCGCACTGCTGACTGATGCTTCATTACACTCCAATATGCACAAGTACCTGGCCACACTGCATCACTGATATCTCATCCAGATTCCCATACTTCTCTGCCTAAGTTCCCAGTGGAAAATTAACAGTGTAAATCCACATAAGGGTGAAATTCAGTTCAAAACGCAGGGTAAATACCAATATAATTTTCACTATACACCACCAGTGAATGCACATGCAACTTGGCTGCATGTTTTTGTTTAATGACAACAGTATTGTGATTAGGAACTACCTACACAAAATGTGCAGCACAAAAACAAGGGAGTGCAAAATCATTCAAATTTCCATTGTATTATTGAAACAAATTCAATATATCTGGGTGGGGCACCCAACCCAATCTGGGATATTTTCAGAAACTGTATTCCCTGATTTGCAGTCGGGCTGGAAGGTAGGTTTCGATCAGCCAACCCAATGCTGGAGCTGCTCTGCAGGAGAACACCTGTGATGAACTTGTAAAATTACATACATATATAACCTAACCCATGATGATGGGGCTGGAGGCTCATGTACTTTTGGAATTGCTTGCACAACACCAACCAAAAGAATCAATGCCATGGAACAGCAATATTTTGATTGACCTCCTAGTGGTCACACAACACTGGTATCCACCATCAAAATTTGTATGCACTATCAAGCTCCTTTTAAGGGAAGAGAGAAATGTGACCAAAAATTTCACATACTTGTATTTTAATTCAGTTAGGGCATTTTAAGAAAAGTGTGTAAGAACACACTTCTTAAAATGACTGAGATGATGTGTCCACTCATTTCCGGTTCAAATGCATATTTTTCAGTTGGTAAGGGAAATTATATCAAAAAGTTGCAGTGGGAGAATATACACGGAAGAAAAGGCATGATGGATTTTTAAAAGGTATTATTGTGCTTCATGGTATTACCAAGACAAGTATTCCACACATTTACTTCCATGAAGCAGACAAAGGGGTTAGTATTGATCAGGTTAGGCTGGGTCAGGTTTTTTAGTTTGGAAAAATTAGGTTTTCATTGAAATCAGAGAAAAAAATTAATTTCTTTCTTAAAAAAACAGGTTTGGCTCGGTTATGTTTGGTTTTTAATTTGAAAAATTGTGAGAAAAAAGTGTTTGTATTTTGTCCATTTTTTTCATTTTTTGTCCCTTATATGGGAGGTAGGCTAGGCTAGGTTAGGTTAGATTACATTGCATTTTGTATTCTTTTCTTAAATTATTTGTATGCTATGTTATCTAATTCGAAGTCCTTTTTTGGTGTTATTTTGCCTGCAAACTGAAAAGTAAGCATTTGCACAGGAAATCGGCGGTCACATCATGTTGACCACATCCAAAAACATTGCATTGGAAAAAGAAAGTCCAAGAATTTATTTTTTTTAAACACCTTAACGTACAAATTTACCATTTTAATACTTATACTGGCGTAACATTTGGGATAAAAATTGAAATAAATTATTTTCAAACAATTCACAAACATTTCTAAAAATGTGAAAATTAAAATAGAAGTAACCAAACCTAGCTAATCTCTTTTGCTTTATAGTGGAAAAATATGGGATGGATTTATGTTGTATCCAAACTAAACTTCATTGGCAACATATTTCAGACAACAACTGGACTGTTTCATTGAATTGGTTGATTTTAATTGACACGCTCCTGTATATTTGGTTTCATCAATTTAACACCAATAATTGAATAACTTAGAATTCGGAGTAAACAGATCCATGAAAGCAACGTGGTTAAATCAGATATTCGCAACATCAATTATTCCACAAGGCTTCCACATTTGCATGATGATGCCAGGCATGTATGGAAATTATGATGCCATCAGGGGTCAGAACCTCAGGGATCCCTGGTAATGCTAATTTGTCATTTCCATATTAGATCCGTACACAGTTCTGCCAATCATAACAATCACTCAACCCTTCACTTTCCTCACCTGTTTACGTATAGTAGCAGAGCAATGCAATGATTGCAGCTTTCTGAGAGGCCAGTCTTGCATGAGCACTGAACCCAGAATCTCCCACACTCCACCGCAGCATGCAGCTCATGGGGTTTCTCTCGTAGGTGGCTGGATTGTATGCAGTGCCTCCACACAACCTTGCCTGGTTCTTTCTCAATCGTACCACAAGAAATAATGTTTCCTGCATCTAGTACAGATTTTCCCTCGATGGCACAACACTTTTTATCGCCGATATACTCTGAGATTTGCACAATTGATACTTCCGGTATGGTAGAATCCATCTATGTTACTCTGACGCAAGCTCAGAGAGTATCACGCAATGCGGTACGCGTATTGTTTATCTGTCACAGAGCCGCCATCTTTAAATTTGTACACTACCATCCAGCGGCAGGTTGAACGGCGAATAGGGTGGCTGTCAACGGCACACCCGTCACAATAGGGTGGCTGGGCGCGTGTCCGTCGCCAAAGTAGACGCGCGTCAATAGCACCATTGGCCGGCCATTCCCTGTGGCGGCGTCAGCTTTCTGTTCGCCGAGCCACAATCGGCTAGGCCGAAGGACCTGGCACGTGACCTGGCACGGCGCCTTGGCGGTCCGGCGAACGGTGTTCACGGACACCATCCGCGTGGCACGTTAATTCTCAGCGCATCGGCAATATGTCGCTGAGCTTCACCTGCCACTTCAGCCTTCCTCGCGTGATCTCTACTGATAGTATTAATTTATGTGTGATGACATTTAAATTACTGTTTAGCCATATGTGTATGCCGGGAACCAGCTATGCCTCACTGCATACAAATATGGTAAATAATAAAGGCGACGAACGGCGTTGCAACGATTTTAATGATGGTTCGATAACTGCTTAGGCATTGGTCCTTCGTGGAGGGACACCACTGAAAGAGACAAAGGGAGGCTACTAAGGATATGTACTCTTTGGTATCAGAAATATTGGTTTGAAGTCGTAAATGCTGATCGGAATCAGGCCCACGTCGGCGTGGCTTTTTGTGCTACAGTTGCTGTGTCTGACGAAATATTGGTATTAAACTCAGACTCATACAGCTTTTCAGATCACGGGACCTTATCTGTGCACTGCCAAGCGATGCAAATATAATTATACTTTACACTGTTCTTGTCATTAGTAATCGACATCTAATTAGAAGGTAGGATGCTCGCTGTATTACTTAAGGTATGCGGGATGCGAGCTCAGATGCATGAAAAGAGAAAATAGACTCGAAAAAGCGCACAAACGTCACTGTCATAGCCAAATGAAAGTCGGAATGACATTGTCTTTTTTCAGTAACGTAACATAGGAAGAGGGGCGAAGACGAAATCTCCCTGTTCCTTTCCACTGCACACCAGCGAGAGTTGATTGGCTGTCTCGCAACCGCGGCCCCACCCCCGACGGTTCAGTTTTCGGCCCCCCCTTTGGGGATTTGGGGGGCCCCCGCCGCCCCAAGGGGCCCACGGGTCCCCCGGTTTGGGGGGAAAAAACCAAAAAAAAAAATTTAAAAAAATAAAAAAAAACCCCCCCAAAAAACCAAAATATATAAACAAAAGAAAAAAAAAAATAGTTAAAAAAAAAAAAATAATTTTTAAAAAAAAACCCCCCTACCCCTCCCTCTATCTTTTTTAAAAAAAAAAAATTTTTAAAATAAATAAAAAAAATTTTTTTTTTTTTTTTTTTTTTCTTTTTTTTTTTTTCTACCGGAAGAAAAAAAAAACCAAAACCACCCAAAAAACCCCCCCCACCCCCCCCCCCCCCCCTTCTCACCCCTTTCACACCATAAAAAAAAAAAAAAGAGAGAGCGCCCCCTTGTTTTTTTTCCCCCCTTCCTTTTCCCCCCCTTTTTCCCCTTTGTTTAGAAAAAAAGAAACAACTAAAAAAAAAAAAAAAAAAAAATTATAAAAAAAAATTAAATAAAAATAAAAAAAAAACAAAAAAAAAACTAAAAAAAAAAAAAAACTCCCTTATATTTAATATTTTAAAAAAAAAAAAAAAAAAAAAAAAAAAAAAAAAAAATTTAACCTGGGTTTCGCCCTGGATTGTGGTTCCTAATATGGTGTTTTTTTTTTTTTTTCCTACTTTTTGAGTTGATTGGCTGTCTCGCAACTGCGGACCCATCTGCGACGGTTCAGTTATCGGCTCAGCTCTTGGGACATTGGGCGGTCCTGGCGCGACCAAGGGCGCATGCGATTGCCCAGGTTGTTAGCGAATAAGGCTCTTACTTTCTCAGTGAAGAGGGACGAAAACGAAATATCCCTGCTCCTGCCCACTGGACATCAATGAGAGGTGGTTGACTGCCTCGTGACAGCGGACCCGTCTGCGGCGATTCGGTCCTCGGCTCAACCCTCTGGGACATTGGACGGTCCTGGTACTACCAAGAGCGCATGCGGTTACCCAGGCTGCCCGTGGGCATTATGACGATCAGAAGCCTCCGATTTGTGGACGCTCAACAAGGCTGATGAACCGGATAAGGCCTGAGACGATTAAACTGTCAACTGGCATGGACAGGGCTTTGAGTCAGCCGGGAAGCATAATAGTTACAGGAGATCTAAGCTGGTCACTGGCTCTATATCCACAGAAGCTCGACACGGCTACAGGATCTATAGGCAGAGCACAGTCCTGGGAGGACCAGGTAGCTGGTCACACTCCAACATTAACCTGGTTGCCTAGCCTGGAAGACCAACCAACAAAGGTTGACAAAACACACTGAGAACTCGATAGTCTCAGCAACGCCTCCGCCACCGCTTAGGTCCCTGAGCTCTGAACCTCAGATGGGATAGAAGACGGCCACGGCCTTACTCCTCTGGCATAACAACACTTCCGCGTCACCTAGGGCTGGATACCATCTGGAATCTGAAGGAGGTAACGCCCCTGGGCATTCGAACTGTCATTCAAATTTCGGCGAGGACTCTGATGCGGTCAGGCAACATCGAAACGTCTGCATGATAGAAAGCAAACAGTGTTTCTCCAATGGCACACAGCAAAGCCAAAAACCATCGACACTGATTGTAAAAAGCAGGAATTGCTGAGAATAGCCTGAATGGGTTTTGTTAAACGACTCTCGTGGCAAGCACAACTAATCGCTAAAGTCGTAAGTCATCAATATACAAAATAACAATTGGAAATGGCACATGGGGGCGCTTTGAACATGCAGAGATGCCAGCGATTTCCTTTTGCGCGGAGGTGGAAGTAAAATTGATGAAACCCCGGAAGCCTTACGATCTTCGGAATGGACGGTATGCTATGCATGTGACACCAAACTCCCCCTATCCCTCCCCACAAGGCAACACCGCTTCCACGACGCGCCAGTGCCCTCCCACGCAAACATCGTCCTGCCCATGCATTCTCCTTGAGAGCCATACATTCTGGAGGAGAGCATTCTCTAATTGAGAGCACTGGTTCGCATCATACAATATGATTCAAGGTCAGATAGAAAGCAGTTGGAGATGATGTCATGATAAATGTCCTAACTCTAGTGAAAATTGCGGAGAAGCACTCCATGACAAGGAAACTCTGTGCGTTAAGCACCGCCGTATGATTGTTTCGGTCAATGGCGGACTGAGGGAATAACTTGCTCCAAGTACTTCGATGAACATGAAAGCATGACAATCCGCTTGTGAATGGTCCATGTGAATGTGCTCCATTTATCAACACCTAGCAAAATTATTAAACTAAAAATATATTACATTCTCTACCAGACCACTAGACACAGAACAGCTGCATGACGTCGGGATAGTGGTACACTCGCCAGCTCCACCTCGAGCTTGGCTGAACCGCGCTGAAGTCCAGTTGTGTATCGCGGCACAGTCTAGCAGCCGCCTGAAACTCGTGGAACGGTACTCTGTGTCGCGCCCAACAAGGCTCTGAAAGTCACGTTGCAGCTCTTGTGCCGGACAAGTGCCGGCTCACCCCAACGGTCGGCAGCATAAAACACACCACTCCCCGGGCGTGTTCAGTGCGTAGTCCGACGTGTGCAGTATTCTGATTATCTCCTGTTCCCACACCATATGACGTCACTTTGTTACCACGCCGACTGGTGGAGCGCCAAACATCCGCTGTCAATGAATTCCAGTTAGCTGAGACAGAAGGAATGCGACTGATCAACTTTAGTATAATTGAATCTACATTCTGAAGATCTTGGCGTTGCTTAAATTGTGGTTAACAGTGCTATCCACGTCCAGACAGACGTGTTCCACTCAAGGGCGTCGCCACCGGGGGGGCAGGGGGGGCAATCCCCCCCCCCTGCCGTGAAACTGGGGGGGCGCCGCCCCCCATGAAATTTGAGGAGGCCCCTATCCGTAAATGCACAGCAAAAAAAGGTGAGCAAGGAGGCCGACGGGACAAGATCATGCTGTCAATGAGGCCTCAAGACTGCCGAGGCCCCCGGGAAATATAATCAGGTCTCTATAAGAGACGTAGAACAGAGATTGGGAGGAGGTCTCCATGACGAAAAGGAGGCCCCCATGACGGAAAGGAGGCCCCAAGACGTAGAACAGAGATTGGGAGGAGGCCCCCAGGACGAAAAGGAGGCCCCCTGGACGAAAAGGAGGCCCCCCTGGACGAAAAGGAGGCCCCCTGGACGAAAAGGAGGCCCCAATACGTAGAACAGAGATTGGGAGGAGGCCCCCAGGACGAAAAAGGGGCCCCCAGGACGACAAGGAGGCCCCCATGACGAAACGGATGCCCCAGGACGAAAAGGATGCACCCAAGGACGAAAAGGAGACCCCCAAGACGTAGAACAGAGATTGGGATGAGGCCCCCAGGACGAAAAGGAGGCCCCCAGGACGAAAAGGAGGCCCCTAAGACGTAGAATAGAAATTGGGAGGTGGCCCTCATGACGAAAAGGAGGACCCCAGGACGAAAAGGAGGTCCCCAGGACGAAAAAGAGGCCCCCAGGACGAAAAGGAGGCCCCCAGGACGAAAAGGAGGCCCCTAAGACGTAGAACATAGATTGGAAGGTGGCCGCCAGGACGAAAAGGAGGCCCCCAGGACCAAAAGGATGCCCCCAGGACGCGAAGGAGGCCCCCAAGACGTAGAACAGAGATTGGGAGGAGGCCCCCAGGACGAAAAGGATGCCCCAAGACGTAGAACAGAGATTGGGAGGAGGCCCCCAGGACGAAAAGGAGGCCCCTAAGACGTAGAACAGAGATTGGAAGGTGGCCCCCAGGACGAGAGGGAGGCCCCAGGATGAAAAGGATGTCCCCAAGACGTAGAACAGAGATTGGGAGGAGGCCCCCAGGACTAAAAGGAGGCCCCAGAACGAATAGGATGCACCCAAGGACGAAAAGGAGGCCCCCAAGACGTAGAACAGAGATTGTGAGGAGGCCCCCAGGAAGAAAAGGAGGCCCCCAGGACGAAAAGGATGCACCCAAGGACGAAAAGGATGCCCCCAAGACGTAGAACAGAGATGGGGTGAGGTTCCCAGGACGAAAAGGAGGCCTCCAGGACGAAAAGGAGGCCACTAAGACGTAGAACAAAGATTGGGAGGTGGCCCCCATGACGAAAAGGAGGCCCCCAGGACGAAAAGGAGGCCCCCAGGATGAAAAGGAGGCCCCTTAGACGTAGAACAGAGATTGTGAAGTGGCCCCCAGGACGAAAAGGATGCCCCCGGGACGCAAAAGAAGCCCCCCAAGACGTAGAACAGAGATTGGGAGGAGGCCCCCAGAACTAAAAGAAGGCCCCAGGACGAAAAGGAGGTCCCAGAACGAAAAGGATGCACCCAGGACGAAAAGGAGGCCCCTAAGACGTAGAACAGAGATTGGAAGGTAGCCCCCAGGACGAAAAGGAGGCCCCCAGCACGAAAAGGAGGCCGTCAGGACGGAAAGGATGCCACCGAGACGGGCAGGAAGCCACCCAGGTTAGACGAAAAGGCTTCCGATGGGTGGCAGGATATTCTTAATTTGGAAAACGAGGCCCCCAAGACGGAAGAGGATGCCCCTGCAATATAAAATTAAGACATGATAGGGGAGATTTCTCCCAACGTCATAGGGCCCCCAAGACGGGTAAGAAGGTCTCCGCAGGAATGAGAGAAGGCCACCGATGCCAGCCAGATGAGGCCCATATTTTGGAAGAGGAGGGCCCTAAAAGAGATCTAGGACTAGGACTTAATATCTAGGACTAGGACACAAAAGCACCATGCTAAGAGGATAATGAGGCTCCAAACACAGATAAGGAGGCCCCCATGACGTGAGAGGAGGCCCCTAATTTGAAAAAGGAGTCACCTAGGAAAGGGTAGGAGTCCCCCGAAATCAAGAGAGTGTCAAAAATGGTACGGAGGCAACCAGGATTACAAAGGAATCCCCAACACCGGAAAGGAGGCCCCCAGAATATGAGAGGAGGCCCTAAGACGGAAAAGGAAGCCAGTGGATATGAGATGAGGTTTCGGAGACGCAAAAGCAGGCCCCAAACGGGTGAGGTTCCACCGAGATAGAAAAGGATGATCCAGAGACGTGGCAGGAGGCACCTAATTCGGAAGAGAACGACACAAGATTGGAAATGAGACCCCATGATGAACGAGGAGGCCCCTAAAATAGGAGAGAAAGGCCATTGGATAAGAGAGATGGCTCCCAGGCGGAAAAGAAGGCACGAAGACGGCTAAGAAGGTCCCCGGGAAATAACAAGGCCACTAAGATAGGAAAGGTTGCCAGTAATTTGGCAGAGGAGGCGCCTGTGAGAGAAGAGGAGTCCACCAGGAGATAAGAGACAATCCCTAAGATGGGTAAAGATCGAATCCACATGCAGAGCAGGAGGCCCCCAAGACGTGAGAGGACGCCCCTAATTTGAAAAAGAAGGCCTCTAGAAGAGAAATGAGGCACCTGCCGGACTCCAGAGGAGTCCCTCAAGAAGGAGTAGATCTCCAGGACCAAATGAGGCCCCGAAGACCGGAAAGAGTTCCCAGGAAATGAGAGGAGGCCCTTAAGATGGGAGTGGTAGCAGGTATGGAAGGAAGTGAGGTTTCCAAAATTGAAGATCCTCAAGACGGGTAAGGCTTTGCCAGGATAAAGGAGGAGGCCCACGACGCGTGGCAGGAGGCCCCTAATTTGGCAGAGAATGCCCCTCGAAGATGAGAGGAAGCCCCATGCCATGTTAAAGGGGCCCCAGAAAGCAAGAGGAGGCCCTCCAAGACGGGAGAGGAGGACCATTGAATATGGAGGAGGGTGGGACACACAAGGAGACGTCAAAAACCGGTAAAAAGGCTCTAGGAAATGAGACGAGACCCTTAAGACGCGACAGGAGGCCTATAATTTGCAAGAAGAAACCCCTAAGAAATAGTAGGAGTCGTGTCTGGGTACTTTAAACTCACGATATGGGCCCCAAAGGATCCGGCCGGAGCCCCCGCAAATTACGCTGAGCCTGGGGTACCAACAATTCACGCCCGGACCACGAAAATCATGCCAGGGGCACGACAGGTCGTACCGTGCCCAAACAGTCTCATTGGGATCAAAACAAATGAAGCCGGAGCAACGAAAAACAATCCGGACATGGATAATCACTCTGGGGGCCCAACAATGACGCCAAAAGCCCCCAAAACGCATTGGACACCCGAAAAGTGTCGAGGCCGCTATAGTTCGCGCTAGGGATCCACGAAAATTACGTCGGGGCCCAAAAGATCACATTGGACTAAAAAAAGTCGCGTCGCAGCCCTTGAAAATCGCACTGGAGGCCCAGAAGGTCACGCCGGGGCCCCAAAAGTTGCAGCTGCCCTAAAAATCAATCCTTAACGGTAATGTCACTCTGAGACAAAAAAAAAACTCCTTCAGTGGCCGCAGTGCTATATCAAAGGGGCAAATTCCCCCTCCATCCTGAGAGGGATAAGCTCCCAAAAATCGTCCAGGGGCCTAAAAAATCGAGCTAGGGCCACAAAAATTCGCGTCGGTCCACCAGAATTCGCGTATGGGTCTCCAAATAAATACGGCGAGCCCCGGATTCCAAGGCCCGAAAAATTGCAACAGGAACCGCCAAAATCGCGTTGGGGCCACAGCTTAATACAACGCGTCCCACAAACTCGAACCGGACCCCCAAATATCGCGCTCGGGACCCACAATTCCTATCGGTAGTCCCGTCGAGGCTCTAAACAATTGGCGCCCAGGCCCACACGTAAATACAGTGTGACCACAAACACCGGATCGGTATCCGAAAAAAATCGAGCTGGAGCCCTTCAAAATAAGGAGGGATTCCAACAACCAAATGCCCAGGTAAAAAAAAATGGCTCTGGAGCACCGAACATATTATCAGATGCCTTCACAAATTGCGTACGGCACCGAAAAACAAACCGAATCTCGAACAATCGAGGTGGGATACAAAAACATGGCGCCAAGGGCTCGAGAAATCAGGCCGGCATTCTGACTTTTAAAAAAAAATCAGAAAAGATTCACAAAAATCGTATTGAGCCCAGAAAACTGGGGTTGGGTCTCCGGAACACGCGCCTGGGCGCGATAAGCCGCTCTGGGACCTAGAAACATCGTACCGAAGCCCCAAAATTGTACTGGGGCCCCACAAGTGTGCGTCAGAAGCCCAAAATAAACACATCGGGACCCTAAGAGCACAATGGGGGCAGAAAATACAACTGGCCCTCCAAAGCACACAGAGTCCCACAAAAAGCGACAGGGCCTTAACACATGCGTTGCAGGCATAAATATACATACTGGGAGGTCTAAAAAATGCACCGGAAGCTCTCAAGGCACACAGGGGTCATGATAACGAACAAGAGCCTGAAAAAAGTGGCTGGGGCCGCAAAAGGCAACATGGTTCCAAAACAAACAAAAAGACCGGGCGCTAAATAAACACATCGGGATCTTCGAAAACGCCCCGACACGTAAAAAAATCCTCGGTGCACAAAAATGCAACAAACCCTAAAGCGAACAGGGGTTCGAAAATATTTTAGGCCCGTAACAAAAATCGATTGGAGCCATAATACACAATCATAGACCAAGAAAGACGCAATGGGTCCAAAAAAAGAACGCTGAGGCAGGGCCTCGGTTCGGTAGCCAATCTGGGAGGATAGCAGCAAAGATATGAAGTGCATCAAAGCTCAGCGGAAACCGCATTTCATAACTACCAGCAAATGTGTGAAGTAGGAAACGAATTAATCAATCGACTTTTCGCAGCGAACACCCATACGAAGCATTCCATCACGTCAAATATGGCGCAAGTCTATCATGTGGCAGCAATTAGCAAAACGCAGTAGGCCTAGCAGAAACCGTTGCATCGCACGAAGTGTGGCGAATGCACCGAATACGAAAGATGGGTGTGCACGTGCACTGACGTTGCCGTCGTGGCGACCGGGTGCTATGAACTGGAATGTCTGAAATTGTGAAATTTTGTATTTTAAAGTGGTGGGTAATACATTTTAAATTGAAGTTATGGGCCTAATACATCTTCGAAACCTTGCTCGTTTTAGGGCTTTGTTGCTTTCTTTTTGTGCACCGAGTGTTTCTTACGTCTCAGGGCGTTTTCGAAGATCCCGATGTGTTTATTTAGCTCCCGGTCGTTTTGTACGTTTTGGAACCATGTTGCCTTTTGTGGCCCCAGCCTCTTTTTCAGGCCCTTGTGCGTTCTCATGGCCCCTGTGCGCCTTGCGAGCTTGCAGTGTATTTTTTTTAGAGCTCCCGGTATGTTTATTTAGGGCTGCAACGCATGTTTTAAGGCCCTATAGCTTTGTGGGAGACTCGGTGCGCTTTGGAGGGTTAGTTGTATTTTCGGGCACCGTTGTACTCTTAGGGTCCCGCTGTGTATATTTGGGGCTTCTGACGCACATTTGTGGGGCCCCAGTACGATTTTGGGGCTTCGGTGCGATTTTTATGGGTCCCAGCGCGACTTATCGCGCCCAGGCGCGTGGTTCCGGAGACCCAACGCCAGCTTTCTGAACTCAACGCGATTTGTGCGGATCTTTTCTTCTTTTTTTCAAGTCCGAATCCCGGCCTGATGTTTCGAGCCTCTGGCGCCATGTTTTTGTATCCCACCTCGATTTTTCGAAATCCGGTATGCTTTCGATGCCATACGCAATTTTTGAAGGCATCTGGGAAAAAAATGTTCGGGGCTCCAGAGGTTCACTTTCCTGACCCGGACATTTATTTGTTGGAATCCCTCCTTTTTTGGAGGGCTCCAGCTTGATTTTTTGGGATACCGATCCGGTTTTGTGGCATAGGTGTAATTTCAGCAGTGTGAGGTAACTTATCAAGGGATACCAAAATAAAACCTTAGAACTGGGTGGTGGAGTTAGGGTTGAAATCCGACCAATCAGAAACCATAGTGGTAGATTAGGCCCCTCCACAGGACAATTTAGTTGATAACTAACTACATTATTTCGAAATGTCCCCTTTGACAAAATAGCGGTCGAAATCCAAGGACTTTTTAATGGGCGTAGGTGCCCCCCCCCCCCCCCCCTCCCCTGCAAATCCGTTTGCCCCCTCCTGCTTGACGCAAATATAGGTACTCCACTAGTCCTTCAATAATTTTCCGAAACATATGCCCATAGGGCAAAGCCAACATTGAGGGGACAAATTACCCCTCATAAGCATACAACACAACATCCATGCCCCATATAAAATGGGATGAATGATGTTTTTAAATGCATTTTCTTCCAACAAACTTCTTTTCTGTTATTACAGTCTGCATGACTCCAGCTTCCCAGCTTCCATACCTTCTCAACGTCATTTACAAAACGTTACAGCACAGCGAAAACGATGGGCGTGACGGCGTGGAATTTGAAGGTTTGGATTATGTATGCACTGACATTGTTGCATTGTTGCATTGTCATTTATGCATTGCTGTTCAATGCTTGTTATCGCCGTGAATGTATTCGCTGAGAATACATTTTAGCTCGTGTGACAGTTGCCTTGCAGCCAGTACCAAATGTTATAAAATAAACAAATTCCTAAAATGGCGTTCAGGAAACCAATGCAATCCACTTCTCGTTGTCACCTTTGCGAAATTGTCGTCCTAGGACTGAGGTATGATCGTTCAAGCTTTGCTTATGACATCAAGCTGGTGGGAATAAATAACAGTAATCATGAACCTAGCTATATTCAGTTAGACTTGGAGGACTTAAAAGTGGGTTGATCAATGGCAGATATCTGTAAAATATGCTTAGCACCAGCCCCGCCACCTCGCTGCAATCTAGAGGTCATCTGGAAGATTCGAGAAAGCATTGAGACGTTGGTTTGTTTTGGCACTTATGTATTTATCCAAATATTACTTATTTATGCCCTGGTATGGCCCAGTTTTCAGCGAAAATGATTAGTGCTATTGCGTTTTGAGTAAATGATGCACCATTCCAAGAACAAACAAAACACCAATATGAAATCATGTTCCCTATTCTCGAACCATAGTAAGGGCCTAAAAACAATATGAGACCCTAACACAATGGAGGCCCCCTTTCGGGGAACAGGAGGCCCCTTTCGACCTTGCCCCCACCCCCTGGAAGAATTTCGTGGCGACGCCACTGGTTCCACTGGCTCGTGGGGATGTTGTCGGGAATGAAGCTTTCCAAATTCAGTTCAAAGATGACCGCACGTCGTGATGTGACCACGGTTAGTGGAGAAATTACATTCATAGCACAAGAGAATACATTATTCCGTGACATTTGCTGAATACATTATCCCGTGAGAATACATTATCCCGTGACATTTACTAAGAGCTGATGCTACCTCGCTTCCAGGACAGTGAAATCCCGGATCTGCCGAGCAGAATGATGACAGGGTAGTACGTTATTACAGCCACCATACGCCAATGGAGGTTAAAGATGGCACTGGGCTGTCTTGTGAAATAGTGACCCGATGTGCGCTGGTTTGAAGCGGAAATAGTTGAACTGAGTCGTAAGGTTCCGACGCCAGAATAACAGTCCACCGCCGGCAATGGGTTGGGTTTAAGACACACTGTAGCACCACTGCACTCACCTACAGCGGTGTATGGATTTGTATTCAAACCATTACAGCAAATCTTGAGTTTGAAGGACGATGTGTCGATAAGCTACTGGAGAATCGCAACAAGTTGACATATTAACCTTGAATATTAGGATTTTCGGATTTCCTCCTACAAAAACCAGATTTATATTTTCATGGGTGCTGTCGTGTCTGTAGCGTCATCAACCGACCCTCAGACGCGGAGTGCTGCAGCAACACCCACCTACCCTCAGATGCGGACTACTGTGGAAACTTTCCTTTTTTTGTGTTGTGTAATGTGGAAAAACCTATAGTATAGTTTAAATATTCGTGGTTATGTTGGAGTAGGTCAGATAGAAATTCTCCAAAATGTCCTGCTTACGCGTACTGGCCGCAATGAGCCTAGGTCTCACCCGGGTGGGTACATGTGCAGGTCAAAATTGATGACGCTCGCTGTGACAGACCGAAGCGGGTGAGCGGTCGTGATACCTGCCGCGCCATGATACCCACCGGACCGTGATACCCACCGGGCCGTGATACTTTCCCCGTCGCGAGCCATGCATCGTCTCTGCTCTTGCCGCTGCAGATAGACCAACGACGAGAATGCGCGATTAAAAAATAATAGCATTGGTTGGAGAATGGGGAACTTCACTGTGATTAGCCTGCCATCTAGCGGCATTTTCTGAGGCAGGGTTTCAAGTGTTCTGGATGGATATCGGTAGTGTCGGGTTTGTGACTGCGTAGGGGCGAGTGCAATGTCAGATATGGAATTGATAAGTTATTTGCGATTTCAGTTTAAGCATATAAATGTTATTTCGACATGATCGAATAATATCATAATTGGTAGTTGGTCCCAAATGTCATAGTTTGGGCTTGGTTAGCTCGTGGTAGAAATATTGTTATTATCGGTAATAGTATCCGATTTGAGCGTTGCCGCGTACCGGTTTGGGGAATGGGGCGCGGCGGCGCCAGTCTCTTGTGTGGTTCGTCGGTGGTTTGTGCAGATCGTGCTGATAGTGGCTAGTTTTCATTGCGAACTGCATAGCTACTCGAGCGAGCAATATAAAGCTTGAGAGAGTTTTAATCAATATTGTCACACGAACGTCCATACGACGCAGTCCATACAGTCCTTACCGCCCATACAATGCATGCAGTTCATACCAAGGGACCAAATGCTATCCCCTGATGTTATTACGTTTTCGAAAGCTAAATTTAGATACAGCAGCGACTAAGAGCTTCAATTTCAGATCTGTGACTGGATTGCCGTCACGTCTGAAGAAGATATATACCACCACTCCAGTTCAAAAGTGCCCTGCCTATGGACCGACTACCACATCAGAATGGGTAGCAGGGGCATAGGTCCCTTAGACCAGGGGCACGAGAACTGGAGGGCAGAACGGGAAGCGTCTCCTCCCAAACTTTAGACGAGCTTAGCATTGTCCCTACGGGAGTTGTATCGGGACGGGGATGGCCGAGTGGCTAAGGTGCTGAGCTCTGGGTACCAAAGGTCCCGGGTTCAACACTCGTACCACTCGAAACGTTTCCCAATCCCGCAGCCCACCGGCGAAACAGTGTGGGCGGCGCCGTTAGCCATGAATGTACATACAGTACGTCGTTCACCACCCAATAAATACGCGAGTTGTATCTAAAAAAATGACTTCAAAACGGCTCTTGTCCCCACTCCAACTTCGCGACGGTTCCCGTCCCACTGGCTGAGAATATCCACTTCATCTTGGATGTCATCTTCCTGCTCTGCAATTCGACAAAGCTGGCGCAAGCAGCTGTTTTTTTTCTTCAGATTAAACAATTTAATTGCGCAACGCACCCTGGAAACAAGTAGTGATGGTCGGCAGCAATTGAAATATAGGCATCATTTTGGTCGCCACTCCGTTATTGGTCACTACTCGGAACAATATCCAGTTATGTGCCAACATGTGCAATCAGTGCAACGACGAACACGTTAATTCCCGCGGCGCAGATGTATATTTTATTTCTGGGGCGAGCATTCCGGTCGTCATCCTTCGGTCGGAATAAACTGCACTTCAATGATAGGGGAACGGCCTTTTCCGCCATCCACCACGAAGATGCATAGTCACACTTGGGGCTGGTCTCAATTGAACATAGCTGTTTAAATTGAGTCCAATTGCCATTCTCAGTCTGACTGGCTTTACTTCAGACCAAGCGATATTCTTGTTCCCGAGTCTTGAAATTGGTTTCACATGAGTACATTTGCAAGTCTCAACGCACTGGCATTCTCGTCTGAGGATGGTGTCCTCGGCATATCGCGAACAGAGTGTTCATTCTGTGTTGTCTGATTTGAATAGAGAAATGAGAAGGTCTGCTATTCTCAGAGAATATATAAGCTTCTCACATTTGTATTAGTGCATCCACTCAGGCTGACAGCAGCTATGAACCCACGAGAATATCGAGATGGCCAAAGGAATGCATGAAAATTGGGGTGTCGAATTTGTGACGATAGTTGCCAAAGTGAAATTGGTGGAATTTCATCTATGTAATTGCTAGATCTACCATTTAATTTAGTGTGTTCTAATAATGCAGTCAGATCGGCCAGGTGAATGGGTGGGCTGGGGAAATATCATAGATACACAGGGCCGAGGTTCCAGCAGCAGGCATCCGCTATTGGCACGCGATTCTTGTGTCGCTACTGCTGTCGGAGTGACCAATCCCAGACGTATTACGAAAAAAAAGCGAAAGAGCGAAACGTCATTCGCTGAAGAACGCTGCCAAGCAGCTTGGCGAACCAAAAGGTAATGCAGTGGGAACACCGGAGGAAACATTTTCTGTTATAGGAAGTGATTTGCCGCGACTCTTCAGAGGAAACAAGGAGTGAAATTGTCCAGGGCAGCTCACTGGCGGATCCAGCAGACTTCTAAGTGTAGGGGGGGGGGGGCAAATCGCAGTCGTAGATGGCACGCTCAGGTCGATGTAGTGCTAAATGACAACAAAATATGCGAAAAATACGTCATAGCATGCGACCTTTCCAATTGATTGCTTGCATACAGGTACAACGTAGTGAAAATATAGGTAGAAACGTGACTTAGCACGTGATATTTTCACAACCTCAATAGAATTACTGGCTTTTTCCATTCGAATTGACACAGACGATGGCGCGCGATTACCGAGATGTTGATCATTGGAAAACATATCTCAGGATATGAAATGAAATATATTCAATTATATATTATCGCTAAATGAACTTGTCACGAGATACAGGGGTAGCCGAGTGGTTATGGTGCTGAGCTCTGGGTACCAAAGGTCCCGGGTTAAAGACTTACACCACTCGGGACATTTTTCAATCCCGCGGCCCACCGGCGAAACAGTGTGGGTGGCGCCATTAGCCGTCATCGTGCATAAAGTTCGTTGTGAAGCGCCCAAAAAACAAGCAAACGAACTTGTCACAATCAACCTATTGAACCCTCCTCGGACGAAGTTTTCATTTTCACTGATTACCAACGGAACGAGGTCCATTAACAGGTGAAGTCCGTGGTCGGAACATTGCAATGTGCTCATTGGTGATTACAGAACATCACAAGAGAAAATACCAGTGCAAAGCACATAGTGAAGTCCATAGCTGCTCTCCCCCCCCCCACTCATGTGCGCGCCATCAAGTACAGAAATATAAAACCACCATTGAAGTACGATGGAAGTAGCGAAAGTCTTGTAAATGTACCAGAAACATTTAAAAACCAAGCCAATGCAACACGCCAAATTAGGAGACGTCCAGTGGCATTCAAGTAAAATGCAAAGTGCATCACCAAAATTCTGCATCAGACTGGCGAGTCAGCAACCACATCTCCTGTGGTGTCCTGGACAAAAAAAGTGTTAGCTAATGGCAGTGGAAGTCTGCAAAACATCCCCGACAGCACCGCATCTACGCGCCCCCTAGGAATCACGAGGGTATCGCATGTGTGGGGCGATCGCTGTGGTGCACGGAGAGGAACAGGGACGAGGCTGACGGTCAACTCTCAGCTGGATTCAATTGCATTCCTGACAAAAATAAACCTGTGCCTGGGCTGTGCTCGTTTTGCGGCTAATGCTGGAAGTTTGAAGTGCTTCAGCAGGATATCTTATGAAAGTGACGGCACGGTACCGGCAGACGATTGATGCAGCTGCCACCTAAGACATGTATGTGGTACATGATCGATCCGCAGTGTGTGACGTGACGGCACGGTACCGGCAGACGATTGATGCAGCTGCCACCTAAGACATGTATGTGGTACATGATCGATCCGCAGTGTGTGACGTGACGGCACGGTACCGGCAGACGATTGATGCAGCTGCCACCTAAGACATGTATGTGGTACATGATCGATCCGCAGTGTGTGACGTGACGGCACGGTACCGGCAGACGATTGATGCAGCTGCCACCTAAGACATGTATGTGGTACACGACCGATCCGCAGTGTGTGACGTGACGGCACGGTACCGGCAGACGATTGATGCAGCTGCCACCTAAGACATGTATGTGGTACATGATCGATCCGCAGTGTGTGACGTGACGGCACGGTACCGGCAGACGATTGATGCAGCTGCCACCTAAGACATGTATGTGGTACATGATCGATCCGCAGTGTGTGACGTTACGGCACGGTACCGGCAGACGATTGATGCAGCTGCCACCTAAGACATGTATGTGGTACATGATCGATCCGCAGTGTGTGACGTGACGGCACGGTACCGGCAGACGATTGATGCAGCTGCCACCTAAGACATGTATGTGGTACATGATCGATCCGCAGTGTGTGACGTGACGGCACGGTACCGGCAGACGATTGATGCAGCTGCCACCTAAGACATGTATGTGGTACATGATCGATCCGCAGTGTGACGTGACGGCACGGTACCGGCAGACGATTGATGCAGCTGCCACCTAAGACATGTATGTGGTACATGATCGATCCGCAGTGTGTGACGTGACGGCACGGTACCGGCAGACGATTGATGCAGCTGCCACCTAAGACATGTATGTGGTACATGATCGATCCGCAGTGTGTGACGTGACGGCACGGTACCGGCAGACGATTGATGCAGCTGCCACCTAGACATGTATGTGGTACATGATCGATCCGCAGTGTGTGACGTGACGGCACGGTACCGGCAGACGATTGATGCAGCTCACCTAAGACATGTATGTGGTACATGATCGATCCGCAGTGTGTGACGTGACGGCACGGTACCGGCAGACGATTGATGCAGCTGCCACCTAAGACATGTATGTGGTACACGACCGATCCGCAGTGTGTGACGTGACGGCACGGTACCGGCAGACGATTGATGCAGCTGCCACCTAAGACATGTATGTGGTACACGACCGATCCGCAGTGTGTGACGTGACGGCACGGTACCGGCAGACGATTGATGCAGCTGCCACCTAAGACATGTATGTGGTACACGACCGATCCGCAGTGTGTGACGTGACGGCACGGTACCGGCAGACGACTGATGCAGCTGCCACCTAAGACATGTATGTGGTACATGATCGATCCGCAGTGTGTGACGTGACGGCACGGTACCGGCAGACGATTGATGCAGCTGCCACCTAAGACATGTATGTGGTACATGATCGATCCGCAGTGTGTGACGTGACGGCACGGTACCGGCAGACGATTGATGCAGCTGCCACCTAAGACATGTATGTGGTACATGATCGATCCGCAGTGTGTGACGTGACGGCACGGTACCGGCAGACGATTGATGCAGCTGCCACCTAAGACATGTATGTGGTACATGATCGATCCGCAGTGTGTGACGTGACGGCACGGTACCGGCAGACGATTGATGCAGCTGCCACCTAAGACATGTATGTGGTACATGATCGATCCGCAGTGTGTGACGTGACGGCACGGTACCGGCAGACGATTGATGCAGCTGCCACCTAAGACATGTATGTGGTACATGATCGATCCGCAGTGTGTGACGTGACGGCACGGTACCGGCAGACGATTGATGCAGCTGCCACCTAAGACATGTATGTGGTACATGATCGATCCGCAGTGTGTGACGTGACGGCACGGTACCGGCAGACGACTGATGCAGCTGCCACCTAAGACATGTATGTGGTACATGATCGATCCGCAGTGTGTGACGTGACGGCACGGTACCGGCAGACGATTGATGCAGCTGCCACCTAAGACATGTATGTGGTACATGATCGATCCGCAGTGTGTGACGTGGCTGAGCTCCTTCAAATGAAGCCGGCATATTCTAATATTGAACGAACATTCGTGATCGTATGAGCAAGCCGAGCGTTCTGGTTGCTGGGCTAACTGGATTACAGACATCGGACGAAAAAGTCAGCTTCGGATCCAATACCACACCAAATCTAGAGTTGCGTGCAATTTTTCAATTCGGTGTCACTGGTATTGTAATTGATTTGGACGGGCACATGCTTAATGGTCGTCGTGAACGCCTTACATTTGCTAGAATTAAGTGACAGTCCCAAATCGACGGACCCGGCTGGCAGACGATGTAGGCCCCCCTGCAGCAGCAATTCATCGGCCGGAAACTTGATTGTTCGAAAAAGTTTGACGTCGTCAGCGTATGGTAGGCAGCCGGAATGTGTGGAATTTGACAGATAGTTGGCATCAATATAAAACAGGAGAGGAGTCAGAAGGGATCGTTCTAGACCAGCGGCGCTAATCAGTCTCCAGTCGGATGTCTTGCCCTTCACGATGACCCTCTGAAAACTATCGAACAGATAAGAGACAAACCATCGAAGTGCAACATCATTCGAATGGCAGGACTGTCTTAATTTATAAATGATAATTTTGTGTTTACCATTCCGAAATATGAAGCAATCTGTGTGTATCGCACTCGTCTGAGATCTGTACGGTAGGTAGCCACGTGTGTGCAGCATGACGTTGTGTATGGCACTCGTCTGAGATCTGTCCGGTATAGCCCCAGGCAGAGTGTAGGCAGGTAGCCACGTGTGTGCAGCACGACGCTCGTTGAATGGAAACGCGCCACTGGGGGCACAACACTGGTAAAACGCGACCGAATAATTCGTCATGTGCAGTTCTTCCACAACTTTTCCAAATGAACATGATATTGATACTGAGATGTAGTTGTTCGCTATTTTGTGTGGGCCTTTTGCTTAGATTGGTGTTACGTTAGCTCGCCGCCATATCTCAGGGAGGACACCTGTACGCACTGACGCATTAGATGGCTCCGACAGTCAGCTCGTTGACACACTCGGCCATGATGTGCGCTGACGTTCAGCCCGCACGCTTTGTGCAGGCTGACGGACTCCGGCGCAGCGGCTACTGTGGCCCCAGACATATGTGCATGTAAGTGCGACAATGTATCGAGATGGTAAACCGGTGCAGTCGGCTACTATTTCACTGTGGGGTCCACACCCTTAGCAGCCAAGCCTCATCTGGGATCGATGCGCGCTCAAGTTCATCCGATATTAGCACTGTTAAAATTACACAGCGCAGGTGATATGCATGATGTTCCAGGAACACATTTAGAATAAGTCTAAGAACGCTTGGGTTTAGATTTAAAACATGAGTGAGATCCTTCAAATATTGAAAGTGCTGCCCCACAGATGTCGACCTGAAAATAGCGCGTTCTTCGCTAAAAACGTTTCTATTCTCACAATTTGCGTCACGGTTCCAGTGCCGAAGAGCTGCATGCTTCAGGAGTGTCGCACGCACCGCACTACCAAGCCATGGCGGAAGCTGGCACACGAGGGTCGCAGTCTGGATGAGATCGACTGTAGCGGACTCCAACAGACTCACAATTGTCGAGAGCATGTCGACGGCGTCAGCTACATCAAGCGCGTCTGGCAACGTCCATGGTATTGGTGTTAAGATCCGGCGGACGACATTTTCTGATTTAGGGGAGGAAAAATACATCATAAGTTATAATTCTAAGAGATTACAGTAGGTGTCGCTTAAGACACCTTTATCTAGCTCTAGGCCTTGTGTTGCTGCCCCCTCACGGCAAATCGTCGAGAGAAGCCAACACGTCAACAGTTATCCCAAATTGAACTTCTAAGCGCAATGGTTACGAGATAAACACGACGATCGCTGAACCGTTTGCAACTATATCGCAACATATGTTGTGATTGATACTGCTAGGAAACTTCCGCAGCATTGCATATTGTGGTGGTTATTAAAGTAAATGGCAAAGCTAAACTGTAAATGCTCGGGAGTCCTATACCTTGGCGTTGAGCACTCCCAGCCTTGCTTGCTATTGCGTTACAACAGTAAGATTGGGGGCAATGTACTGCAAAACATACTTCAGCGCGCTTGAAAACCACTAACATCTTGTAGTTCTTCTGATCGTCCATATTTCTTGGACACAAAATATGGTGAGTGTGTTAGAGTGGTCAAACGATCTGACCAACCTTGGACGGTAGTGACGTTGCAGTCACAAAGTGGGGTGGGATCTACAAGTCTTCACAACTACTCCGCCCACAACCCGGTTAGACTCAGACTAGCGTCGGCCATTTTCACAATGCGTAAGCAGGTCTTGGAAATGACAGGTGAATTAGGTACGGGTCTCGGCACGACAGACCAGTATGACCCGATCCGCTAAGAGCTAGGAAGGTCACTAAAATACCTGCCCATTTGTTTGTCCTGCTACAAGCATTGCATCATCATGAAACAAAAGAGGAAAATGCGACCATGAAGGGAATTTGCATAACTCCTTCAAGTTGATCACAGCTACACGCGTCGCCGTGCACTTCTGAATTTCCCATCAGTTCCCAAGCCTGGCAGCCTTGCACATGCGTATGGAACTACTTGAAATGTGTACTGTCGTCATGCCGTACGTTTGATAGAATTGCACCGTCATCACAGTCAAACCAGCCAACCAATCGTGGTACCTGTAATACCTCATGTCTGACCATGGTTTCCATGGTTACCGCCGAAGTGAGGTGTCAGGGTCGGTAGGCAGTGGCAAACTGATTTGACCGCGCGCATATAACAGAACAAGAGCTCAGCTCTTGCTCAAGAGAATAAGAGAACAAGAACGCAGCTCTGCGTTCTTGCGGCAGAAATGTGCACTTTGGGTCGCACAGTCGTCAATAGATGCCAAAGTGCTACACCAAATATGACAGACGGAGTAACAAAATATTACAAGGAAGTTGTAAGTACTGGTACGATATCATTCAGGTAACTGGGGAACATATTCAAGCTTGTTCGTTCGCGAAGACACCAAATATGTCTCGTGTGCGCTGAAAGCGTAATTACCATATAATTGTCCGATTCGCTGGGAGAAATACGCGTATAGCAAAACTAGTGCCCTGGACACACATGCGATAACTAACACCAGGTCACTAATTGTTCATCAGTATACATTGAATTATCTGCGAAACGTTCAGATACTTTTTGCCCTCTACATGCCGCATGGAATAGTTCATACCAATCAATTATTCAACTAACGTCACAAGCATTGTTGTGGCTCTGACTTTATGTGGGGCTCAGTGATCAAATATCAAATAATGATGTGATCTAAAATATGTTACCTCTGCATGTGACCGGGAGCACGACCGATATGGGTACCACATAAAAACACTTGACTCATAGACCGTGATCGTGGTATAGTAAACTGCGTCACATATTACAGAGGACACACACGGTGTCGTGACCTGACCTCAATATATGGTGGTCAATATGAGTGTGTATGAAAAACCAGCAAGTCATAGAACATTATGGAGGGATGAAGAAATGCATCCCAGGTCATGTAGATCACGCGTGACACAGCGAGCTAACCCATGGTTGATACTTATGACATGTGTACATATGACAGAACATGGTCGTAATTGAGATCATTTGATCATTAATTGAGATCATTTGAAAACACACCAGTCATACCAGGCAATGCGAGGGTCCTGCTGAAAAGCATGATGAGGTCACAGCGTTCATGGATGATACGCTGGCCTGACATGAATGATGATGGTGCTACCTGACATGAAGCCAGCGAATCTGCATGTGCCACAAGCATGAGCGCTATGGGCGTCACTCGGCGTGGGTAAGTGGAACGGGGAGGCACTTCTGCTGGCAGTGGTTGACCGCCGCGACGAAACTTACCAGTCACCACCGATTGTGCGTTTGTGCGTTTTTACATACTGCGTGACGCGTGCCGCTTAGTTTGTGGTGTGGCTGTTTTCAGAAACACAAACATCCTTCGATTTCCCGGTGACATCCAGAAAAACAGCTCAGGAAAGTTAGTAAAAGGGCTTGGCAAGAGTTAAGTGATGGCTGGTGGTTGGTAACAGGTGGTGAAACATCTCACGTTCACCACACACGAGGCGCGAAGTTTTTTAGTGGGATAACTCGTAACGAATCGTGATTCATTTATCGTGCCTGTCAGCAACAACCCCCCGAGATTCTATGTCATTTATAACTGCCTTGCTTGCACATGATACGGCTGTAGTAGCGGCATTCAATTGTGTTGCTACCTCCATTCTCCAAGTATTTTTGCAGGCCTAGAAAAGCCGAGATATTTATCCAACGAATGTGCTGGCAAGTATATGGAAGCAAATTCAAGTTTGTAAATACATGTAGCCACGGAACTATTTGTTCTATACAACACATGTGAATATGCTTGCACGGCATATGGCAACAATGCATGTGATAGTGTTGGTAACTATGTAAAATGCCAGTGATGCTGTTGGTAAAGTTATCAACAGAACCAATAGAACATTTTACATAGTTCTATGTAAAATGTAAGTGATGGTGTTGGCAACTATGTGAAATGCACGTGATGATGTTGGTAACTATGATGGTGTTGGTATCTATTATGGTGTCAATAACTATGATGATGTTGGTATCTACGTAAAATGCGCAATGTCTCATACCAGCAACCACCGGGTGATCAGATCCTGAATGCTAGGCTTTTTCAAATATGGGCAGCTACCTGAGCAAAAAGAGTCAATTTTTCCTTCCGGCAGGATTCATTCCTTGTGATAGGATTCTGGTGCCAAAGGTCAAGGACATAAGGTCAGGTCAAGTATCATGTATATTCCACACAATGCCATCTTTTCAGAATATCGCTGTTCCTCGTGAAGTCATATGATCTGCATTCAGCTTCAGTGCCGCTAAAGTCGTGCGACATGACATAGGATTTCCGGCCAATGACCCGAGATGACCAGATCCTTTTATGTCATCTGACATATCTTAGCTGATTAGATCTCTCTATCGACTTACTTTCCAAACAGAGTACACTTAGGTCGTAGCTGAATGGATCGTTTATCACTTTAAATGTTGTGCCAGCGTGATCTGTAAGATAAAGGTCAAAAGCTGGACAGATTACGAAAATGCTTCAATATCATGTCAGCTTTTCTTGGGAACAAAATTGCATACCTCAAATGTGATGCACCGTGTGTATTCAAGCTTGAACGTACTTGACCTGACCATACGGTGTAACCTGACTTGACCTTATAATTTTCGGATGTCAGCCAGACGTCCATGTTTGTCTTGAATGGTTCCGTTGAAGGGACCCGACTATATATATATATATATATATATATATATATATATATATATATATATATATATATATATATATATATATATATATACATTCCTAATATCCAGGCCAATTCTCAAGAAAAGGTGGTATCACTGGGCTGACCCAGCATGACAATTAATGACTTTAGCATGGCCGAAAATTGAGGCATAAACTGTGAAATGAGCACCAGACTATAATGGCTTGACAATGGCATTTCCCGTGTCTCTAACGTACGTAGTTCGGAAACTGGTTGGCAAGACTGATTCTGAACCGCCCTGACCTACCCTGTCTTTTCTCCTTTTTATATCATGAATATGAATTCATTCGTCTATGTTAGTTTTTGAAACACAATGCGGAAAGAAAACAAACTGGCCTTTTACCATTTCCAGAGATTCAAGGCGAGGTCCGCATATTAACATAATGTGACCTCTGGTGACCTCATGCTCGGCAAAAGTGCATATGTGAGGCATGCGTCGGGCTGTCCATGACCAGAGCTTTCTAACAGTGTTCTGTGTTTTGTCCTAGCTTGCGTGAATAAGAAGTTAGTGGTAGTGGGTGCTTTCAAGTGCTCTCCTTTCGTCCCCAGCCCGCCGACCCAGAGAGGATTAATAATAGTTGTGTCAATGCGGCTATTGCATGAAGATGCGTACAATGTTTTCTTAATGATACCTGTGCCAGTATACACTTTCTTGCAGCTACATACTTCCCACAACATTAATATTTTGGTGGTCAAATAAGGTCAATCGCATATTACGACCTTGATTAGCATGATGGCGGACCTGTGTCACGTTGAACGTTACGCAGACTGCAATTGCGAATCCATTCCATGACCAAACCGTGGTTCTCTCATCCCGAACAGGTGCAATTACTCCATAGACTGTCAGCCATGGTACAAACAATGGAAGTGTCACCGTGCGCATCCGGCAACCGGTGTGCTTGTCCACGTACCGCGGAGAAGTGCCACGGTGCGCATCCGGCAACAGGTGTGCTTGTCCACGTACCGCGGAGAAGTGTCACCGTGCGCATCCGACAACCGGTGTGCTTGTCCACGTACCGCGGAGAAGTGTCACCGTGCGCATCCGGCAACCGGTGTGCTTGTCCACGTACCGCGGAGAAGTGCCACCGTGCGCATCCGACAACAGGTGTACTTGTCCACGTACCGCGGAGAAGTGTCACCGTGCATCCGACAACCGGTGTGCTTGTCCACGTACCGCGGAGAAGTGTCACCGTGCGCATCCGGCAACCGGTGTGCTTGTCCACGTACCGCGGAGAAGTGTCACCGTGCGCATCCGACAACCGGTGTGCTTGTCCACGTACCGCGGAGAAGTGTCACCGTGCACATCCGACAACCGGTGTGCTTGTCCCGTACCGCGGAGAAGTGTCACCGTGCGCATCCGACAACAGGTGTACTTGTCCCGTACCGCGGAGAAGTGTCACCGTGCGCATCCGACAACCGGTGTGCTTGTCCACGTACCGCGGAGAAGTGTCACCGTGCGCATCCGGCACAGGTGTGCTTGTCCCGTACCGCGGGGAAGTGTCACCGTGCGCATCCGACAACCGGTGTGCTTGTCCACGTACCGCGGGGAAGTGTCACCGTGCGCATCCGGCAACAGGTGTGCTTGTCCACGTACCGCGGGGAAGTGTCACCGTGGCATCCGGCAACAGGTGTGCTTGTCCACGTACCGCGGAGAAGTGTCACCGTGCGCATCCGACAACCGGTGTGCTTGTCCACGTACCGCGGAGAAGTGTCACCGTGCGCATCCGACAACAGGTGTGCTTGTCCACGTACCGCGGAGAAGTGCCACCGTGCGCATCCGACAACAGGTGTGCTTGTCCACGTACCGCGGAGAAGTGTCACCGTGCGCATCCGACAACAGGTGTGCTTGTCCACGTACCGCGGAGAAGTGCCACGGTGCGCATCCGGCAACCGGTGTGCTTGTCCACGTACCGCGGAGAAGTGCCACCGTGCGCATCCGACAACCGGTGTGCTTGTCCACGTACCGCGGAGAAGTGTCACCGTGCGCATCCGACAACAGGTGTGCTTGTCCACGTACCGCGGAGAAGTGCCACCGTGCGCATCCGGCAACAGGTGTGCTTGTCCACGTACCGCGGAGAAGTGCCACCGTGCGCATCCGACAACAGGTGTGCTTGTCCACGTACCGCGGAGAAGTGTCACCGTGCACATCCGACAACCGGTGTGCTTGTCCACGTACCGCGGAGAAGTGCCACGGTGCGCATCCGGCAACCGGTGTGCTTGTCCACGTACCGCGGAGAGTGCCACCGTGCGCATCCGACAACAGGTGTGCTTGTCCACGTACCGCGGAGAAGTGCCACCGTGCACATCCGACAACCGGTGTGCTTGTCCACGTACCGCGGGAAGTGTCACCGTGCGCATCCGGCAACAGGTGTGCTTGTCCACGTACCGCGGAGAAGTGTCACCGTGCGCATCCGACAACAGGTGTGCTTGTCCACGTACCGCGGAGAAGTGTCACCGTGCGCATCCGGCAACCGGTGTGCTTGTCCACGTACCGCGGAGAGTGCACGGCCATCGAACGGTGTGCTTGTCCACGTACCGCGGGGAAGTGTCACCGTGCGCATCCGACAACCGGTGTGCTTGTCCACGTACCGCGGAGAAGTGCCACCGTGCGCATCCGACAACAGGTGTGCTTGTCCATGCTCCATCCAATGACCACCATTCACGCCGTTTGAGATACACCGTGCCGGGGGCAAATGGAAACGTTGCGTCACGTGCGGCGCGTCGGTCATCTATCCCGCCGGCGGAAAACAACGGGTGCGCGGTCCTGGAGCGGCCGCGGTGTTGTGGGCACGGCGGATCGGCTAAGCCGGGGCGATCCGACCGGCATTAGAGTGCAGCACGGGGCCTGCAAACAGCCGCTCAGACGCACTCGGCGGAAACACACGACCCAGCTCGTGCTGCACGTCGGTGATGCGGTGCGGCACGTCTCCAGGCGTTGGATGCCGCAGCCGTATCAGCCGCCGCGGTCGGCCAGCGTCGCGGCACGTACGGCCACTAAACCGTACGTGCCAGCGGTGTACAATAACGCGCGCCCAGTTTCCTAAATGTGGATGCGAGTGAGATTGGACCATGCGACTGGAGAGAAGCATTTCCCATTCCCGCCAAGTGTACGGAAATATTTCCCACTCCCGCCAGGTGTACGGAAACATTTCCCACTCCCGCCAAGTGTACGGAAACATTTCCCACTCCCGCCAAGTGTCCGGAAACATTTCCCATTTCCGCCAAGTGTACGGAAACATTTCCCACTCCTGCCAAGTGTACGGAAACATTGCGCCTGTCACGGACCGAACGGCCGTTAATGACGGCTCTGTGTGCGGTAGTCCCGCACCACTAACTACCGGGCAGTGTTCGATCGATAAACTGCCTCACACCGGCACCGTCGCAACAATTGTCTCACTCGGCGCAGAACAAACTTGCCGTTACGACATGCTGGTGCCCGCACCATGCTCTGAGGTCGGAGGTCAGAGTGGGAGGCGGGTCGGTCCATGCGACGGCTCCCCTTGCAGGTCTGACAGCTGGATAGCCGGCTCGCTGCGTCTGACGTTCACCGTGGAGACAGGACGATTTATCCTCTCTGACAGCCTCTGAGAAAGGAGGCCAGCTCACCATCCCTGACATCTCGATATGTCGATGATTGCCACTGTGTCTTGCGATATCTCGCGCTGCCTCGTCATAGGGCGGCGTCAGTGCGTCGTCTGAGAGAGAGAGAGAGAGAGAGAGAGAGAGAGAGAGAGAGAGAGAGAGAGAGAGAGAGAGACAGAGACAGAGACAGAGACAGAGACAGAGACAGAGACAGAGACAGAGACAGAGACAGAGACAGAGACAGAGACAGAGACAGAGACAGAGACAGAGACAGAGACAGAGACAGAGACAGAGACAGAGACAGAGACAGAGACAGAGACAGAGACAGAGACAGAGACAGAGACAGAGACAGAGACAGAGACAGAGACAGAGACAGAGACAGAGACAGAGACAGAGACAGAGACAGAGACAGAGACAGAGACAGAGACAGAGACAGAGACAGAGACAGAGACAGAGACAGAGACAGAGACAGAGACAGAGACAGAGACAGAGACAGAGACAGAGA
This sequence comes from Ashinkailepas kermadecensis, assembly GCA_034440615.1. Lineage (NCBI taxonomy): Eukaryota > Metazoa > Arthropoda > Thecostraca > Neolepadidae > Ashinkailepas > Ashinkailepas kermadecensis. The sequence goes on from JAOTOM010002373.1 coordinate 98,175, forward strand.
CAGAGACAGAGACAGAGACAGAGACAGAGACAGAGACAGAGACAGAGACAGAGACAGAGACAGAGACAGAGACAGAGACAGAGACAGAGACAGAGACAGAGACAGAGACAGAGACAGAGACAGAGACAGAGACAGAGACAGAGACAGAGAGAGAGAGAGAGAGAGAGAGAGAGAGAGAGAGAGAGAGAGAGAGAGAGAGAGAGAGAGAGAGAGAGAGAGAGAGAGAGAGAGAGAGAGAGAGAGAGAGAGAGAGAGAGAGAGAGAGAGAGAGAGAGAGAGAGAGAGAGAGAGAGAGAGAGAGAGAGAGAGAGAGAGAGAGAGAGAGAGAGAGAGAGAGAGAGATAGGCGGGTAGGGGAGACCGGGTTTAGTTGATACAACTTTGGTGAAACTAAAAATAACCTATCACTTTGGGAGGGTAGCGAGGAGATAACTATGACAAACCTAAACCTTCTAGTATCACTACCGATCCTTACTTTTCGCCGTATCCTATGGGTTTCTACCGAAGGAAAAATATTGCCCAATGAGCGGCACATAAACTTACTCCGCAAGAGGGGTAAGTTGTCACTGACGCTGGCGTAAGTTGGTCAAAGGTAACACAAATCATGTATTATATCTATAGGTGAAATTATGCTATCCATCTGAAAGTTCCATAGTTTACGCTTACAGTAATAACCCTGGTGTAAGTCCTGGCTGATCATAGTTCATGGTTTAAGTCATTTATCTTGCTTGCTGTGGAGGGTGTTTTGGCTTCTTGAGGGGAAAAAACGGAATAAATTTTGGGAGGGGTTTTATTGGGGGGGGTTTTTTTTTTATGGGTTATTTTAAGGGGGGGTTTATATTTTTTATTAAGTATATTAGATTAGGTATTTAAGTTTTATAATTATTATTTTTTTTTTTTGTAAGATGTATTGAGTAGGTAGTTAAATTATTTTTTTTTAGAAAAAAAAAAAAGGTAGGTAAAATAGTGAGCTTAACTTACACTAGGTAGCTTCTAGTATTATCCATCGGCTACGTGGACGCTTTGTAGATGGGTGGCGTGGCCTCGTGGCTTAGGTTTCTGTAGTGCAGAGGAATAAGTTTGTTTTTTTTTTGTGGTTAAGTTTAAAATAGAGTTGACTAAAATAGTGTGCTTAAATTACACTAGGTATATCTTCTTGTCCTGGTGTTATTGTATAGGTATCTAGGTTTTTGATTATATTAGTGTTTAGTTTGGTTTAGTTGTAGTTTGCAGCTGGTGGTAGGTATTTAGCAATTACTTCTGTGCATATATTTGCATAGTTTAATCTCATAAGTTTCTTTTTAACGAGCAGATTTTTAGCTTCTTGAATTATCGATCGCCCACGTGGACGCTTTGTAGACGGATTGGAGCGCCCGCGTGGCTTAGGTTTCTGTTAGCATAGAGGAATAAGTCTGCGTCCGCTCGGTGTTTAAGTTTAAGATAGACTTTAAGATTAAAATAGTGAGCTTAAATTACACTAGGTAGCTTCTAGAATTATCGATCAGCCACGTGGACGCTTTGTAGAGAGGTGGCCCAGTCTCGTGGCTTAGGTTTCTGTAGTGTAGAGGAATAAGTCGGTGTCCTTTTGGTGTTGAAGTTTAAGATAGAGCTTAGGACTAAAATAGTGAGCTTAAATTACCACTAGGTATATTTTCAATATACTGGTGTACTTACCAAAGAGTATCTAGGCTTTTTATTTTAGTTTGGTTTAGTTGGGTTGTAGCTGTGAGTCGGGATAACTTTATTTAAATTTAAAAAAAAAAAAAAAAAAAAAAAAAATGCAAGGCGACTGTGGAAAGTGTAAGTGTATTGTAGTCATTGGGGACTTGAGTAAGAAAGTAGATATGTTAGCAAGGGGAGGTGGAGCGTCTGAAGTGTTTGGTGGCAGGGCCCGCCATAGAAATGTCAGCCAGGCAAGCCAGGTGCAGGAGTCTAGGAGTGACTAGGGGTGGAGATAGTTTATAGGCCCTGACAGTAGAGAGTGGAAAGTAGCTAGACGCCAGAGTACGAGACTAGCTTTAAGGAAAATTGACAAAGACATTGAGACTAATAATAGATTTGAGGTACTGCAAGAGATAGAAATGCTGCTAAGGAGGAAGGGAGGAACGACCAGGCAGCTGATGGTAGAGAGGGGAAGTTTTAGTTATAGGGGACTCAAGAGTGAGGTACATGGA